>PVJO010007221.1:0-83395 GCA_004026905.1 Hystrix cristata | reverse complement strand
CAGGCAGGCAGGCAGCAAGGGACCAAAGAAGAAGGAAGGAAGGAAAGAAGGAAGGAAGGATGGGAGGGAGGGAGGGAAGGAAGGAAAGACAGACAGACAGAAAGAAAAAGTGTACCCTAAAAACCCCAGTTATGTTGTATCATATCTTGAAATACCTCTTAGCTATCATATAACCATTTATGTCAGGGAAACAGTAAGATTAACAGGTTCACCTTACTGTTTTTGTGCAAATGTGATTATTCTCATTTTTTGAGGCCTAAAGAACACAGAATTTCTCATATAAATTTTAAAGGGATTACAAAATGGTATTTGGGTATTGTGCCTTTTGTGGTAAATACGTCATGCTTTTGAGATATTCCTTCTAACACTAAACATTTAGATATTGACAAACAAGAACTTCGGCAGCGCAGCATTAATCAACAGCATCCTGCACGCATTTCTCACTAGACACATATTTTCACAGCCACATTATTTGAAATAATCTTTTCTGGGCTTAACTGAAGATACATTCATGTACAGTTCCTGATTTCACTTGGAAAAATGAGGAAAAAGGATGCAAAATTGCATTCATCCCATCATGTTTAACACTATATATTTTTAAAAATACTGTCACTCTGTGAAGGCAGACAATTTAGTAACAAGCAATACACTTCAGAGCTGTTTACTGAAGTAGGTAATGTGTTCTTAACATGCTTCCTGAAACTTATTTCTTTCTCTCATCTAACCTAATTTTATCATCCATATTTTGTAATCCTCAAAAATATCTAACTTTCCAAGAACAAAGATACTAATAAATGTTGAATATAATTGCTGCATACATTTTTCCTTTAACTGTTCCATTGTTACCATCATTACTTTGCAGTGTACATATTCTTACAAATAAGTCATTCTTCTAAAATATTTTTAAATGAAACTGTATACAACAAACCATTAAGTTCATCTCTTTCTCTGAGTAGGTGTTTAGGGACTGTAATTTTCTAAATGTATCTAGTACCAACATATTCAATTATGAAACAGTCTTCATGTGATGATGCACCTAAGACAGCAGTTTACATTCATATTAACAAACTCTATCTTCATTATAGTACAAGGACAAAGCAGGATTCCCTTCCCCAATTTAAATCCAACAGTGAAATACATAACACAATACAACACAAAATGAAATAAAAGGAAGGACATAAAGTGTGCTGCATTAAATATTAGAGAAAAAATAGCAAGCACAACGCTGCAGAACCAGCGGCACAGCGAGCTGGGTTGAGACAACAGACCATCTCAGGATGAGCAAACGGGAAAACAAATGGCTTGAAAGTTAGATAATCAAATTATTAAAGTCAGTCTTTTTTATGAAATGACTAATATTGCTTTGCTTAAGATTATGTCTTAAAATTATAATTTTTTCAGTGCTATGAAATTTCACCATATATGAATCTAGAATTTATGTCAGTGATACAGCAGGAACCTCGAGTTCCTGTACCTAGTTCTCCCAGGAATATGTCACGCGGTTGTACCAGTAGGTAAACAGAACCCTGATGCGACACTGGAAAACAAAGCATTAATGAATAGGAACACAGATCAAAATATCATCTAATTAAGAGGTAGTCATGATGGGATGTCCTGCTGGCTTTAAATGAGAAGAGAGGGCTGTTATTTACAGGACTTTGTATAAAGCTATATAGTTTGATCTAACAGAAGAATGGGAGAGCAGATTAAAAATATACAATAAAACAAATAGAACTTTTTAAAAGTATATAAAATATACATAAAAATACATGAAGTGTGTTGTATTAAAATAAGCTTACTAAATGAATACATTGGCTTTCTTTTCTCCTTTGGAATAAAAAATGAGCTATATCGTCCCTTGAATAAGTATGTTTTTGGAACAAAACAATGCTCTTTAAAAATGATTATCTCAGTAAGATGCTCTTTTTTGAAAAAAAAATTATTGTACTTATTGTACGATTAAATACTTAAAGTTAATCCCAATTATGTTAAAATATTTGGAATTTTGTATTTTACCGATACTACTCTTTCTTAGGTGCGGCACATGGCTTCAGCAAAGGTTAAAGTTTA
Organism: Hystrix cristata; assembly: GCA_004026905.1. Taxonomy (NCBI): domain Eukaryota; kingdom Metazoa; phylum Chordata; class Mammalia; order Rodentia; family Hystricidae; genus Hystrix; species Hystrix cristata. Next base: position 81,325 of record PVJO010007221.1, on the reverse strand, counting down.
AGAAATGGATTTCTGCTTTCCTTTTCATGTAGTTTACTGGTAATCTTGCCTAAGTAAACCAATTTGACCCTGGGAATGTCTCACATTCCATGGAGCAGTCTTTTTGAATGATCTCCAAAACCTACACATCTGAGATGATTTTGGACTTCCTCCCAGAAAAGCCTTCATCCTAATGGCCATCTAGGGGGGATGAAAGGCCCAACATTTTCTCTAAATTTCTAGGAGGCTGAATGTTGTCTATGCCAGAGAATGGACACTGTGCTCATGCCTTGGATGGTGGAAAGCTGAAATGAATCACACAAGATAATATGGCATTATTCTCTGGGAAAGGTTTCTTCTAATCAAACAAATCTTTTCAGACTTATCATTCTCTTAAATCCTGGAAGTTCACAGAAAAGGGGATGGGTGGGGAGAACAGCGAGAATCTAGGCCTCTTGTAGGTAAGGCTACAGCCAAGTCAGGAAACAGAGGCCAGAAAAGGCCTTCGCATCTGTTCGCCATTCTAAACCCAGCCCTAGAGTAAATCATCTCAGAGAGTCTACTAAATTTATGATTCTTTACAATCTTATTTGTATATTTATTTCTTTGTTCACACGAAATGCCACACATTTAAAACCTCTGGATCAGACTGCAAACAACTTCAATCCAAGTTCAAGCTGGGGATGATCTAGAATGAGGCTTAGTATTTATTTGGCCTTATGTGAGCTCAGTTTTATGTGGAAAAAATTAGAATCTGATGTCCAGAAAAAAGAAGAAAAAAAGATGTATTTCACATTTTCCTTATAACCTGCTGCTCTAATCTTGTCTTACAGAAGAACATCCCTAATAAAAGTGAGTGTGTGCCTGCAATATAAGTTCATGTAAAAGCAATCTGACTTTCTTATCAGCATAAATCAAAAGACAGTATACATATTTTCAGTTATTCAGACTACCTTGAAGGCTTACAGAATTTTTTTACTCAAAGGTTAATCTTATATTTTTTATTATTTATTTTTATTAGTACATATTTTCAGTACTAATGAAATGCAATGTGAACATAATGTCTACATCCCTTGGGTGGAGTTAGTACAAGTACATAATACATCTTAATTCAGTTTTTCAGCCCTTTCCTCTCCCCTCATTTGCTGATCCCTTTCCCATTTGAGAAAGCTCTATCTGCCTACTTCCTATTACCTACATTTTATTTTGCTCTTTAAAAGTAGATACAGTCACTTTAACTTCTCAGAGAGTTTAAGTGACTTGATTTGTCCAAGGTAACTTGATTACTTCCTAGCCAAGCAGAGCAGTATCAAGTGCAGCTGTTCAAAAGCTAATCAGGAGCTATTCTATTCCTCAGGAAAAGGCCTGTCCTCAAAACCTCATCAATGAAGCACGCACGAGATGAAGTAAAAACAAAGGAGGGGTGTAAGGTCTAAGGAGTCCCTGGAACTTGATGGTGCTTAGCGCATATATGGCAGGTGTGGGTCTGTAAACAGGACAAAACTTCAGAAGACTCAAAAGACAAGACTCCTAAATTCAGGGAGCTTAGACTCTGTATACCAGTGGCGTCCAATTTAGGGTATGCACACCACAGCGGGCTGTTTGTATCACTGAAAGCTCAAAAAGGTTTACTTTACTGGGCTATACGTTAATAGTCTTACAGATATCTTGACTCCTAAGGAACTTAAAAATAAGTTGGGTCTTTTTTTTTTTTAAGTGGACACACACACAGGATGTTCTTATGTTACAAATTCTGCTCTTTGACCACACTTCTCCACTTCTGCTTAGACTCAAATGAGTAGCCATTAAAACTGAACGTCCTTAAGTGAGATCCTCAGTGGGATGACCTTTATTAACATCAAACAATACTCTGTAAAAATTTTCTGATCTCTTTAAGGTAACTGGAGATTGCAACTTGATAACAACACAGCCAAACCAAATGGACAGGGACATACTCTGATGCAGTATACATCAAACCCACCTTTAAAAAAGTAGAATTGTGGACCTAGACCTTTAAGAATGAAGACATTATTTCTATAAACTAAAGCAAGCAGTACTGTCTTCCTTTAGTGTGATTAAAACATGATATTCTATAAGTATTTTCTGGCCCAAGTCATATCATGACAGGTAACTTGGATCAATTTCAAGAGAATCAGTATTAGTACTGATTAGGTCTTTTTGAATAAACAGCTTAATGTTCAACTGTAAATCACAATGGTTTTCAAAAATTGTTTAGAAGAGCCTGAGAAATTCATAGGCACCACTTTCTTCTTCACAGAGAGGAATGCTGGTAGGAGCGGCAGGTGAAAACCACTTTGTAGGTTTTCCTCTCCTTCACCAAAGGAGAAGCTTCTGAATACTAAGCTTTAGAAAATGTTTGTTTGGGTAAATGAAGATCCAACAGCTACCACCTCAGCTGAATGGAAAATACAGCTAACATACAGATGGGATTGCTAAACAATAATTTTCCTTGAATCGTATCTCCCAACCCCCAACCTTGATGACGTCTTCTGCAGAAACCAATCAATGAGCAGAATTCAGGACAAAATTCAACAGTTTGGTTCTGTTCAGTTACACACATGTTTATGAAATTCATAAACTCTGCAAGGAACTGTGCCCTACAAATACCCATCTACAAAAGAAGGGATTGAAGCCTTGTGTCATTTGATGGCTTTGTCCATGCACAGCTGGGAACAGTAACCAGGTCCCACAGAGCTGGGGACAGCAATCCAGTCCCAGCTACCTCTTCCAGAACTCTTTCAATTATATCAAATGGCAACAAGGAAGATATACTCCATTTTGATTTGTTGGACAACTACATGATCACGAAGTAACTCTAGGTAAAGGCCTGCCATCAGTTTTTACCTAGAGATGATGTAAATAACTACAAAATTCAAATTATGCAATAACATACTAAAATACATGATGTATTTAAAATTAAGGGAAAGGCAAAAGCTAAAAATCGTATTAGCCTTTGACTGATACTATTTAAACTACATTCTGACCTCTTTCTATTCTAGTTATGCAAACTGAAAGAACATAGAGCACTTTCCAATCTCACTCTTAAGAAAAAATCATCTTTCCAAAACTGACAAATATTTTAGCTTTACTGCTTCAGATGATGATGATTAAAGATAAACAATAACTTTTGGAATTCATATATTTTTAAAACCTTACATATCTGGGACAGAATGAAGCTTCTAATTGGAAACCTAAACTGACAGAATTTTGAAACTCAGATGGACTAAAGACATAATCCAGTTCAATGATTTCATTTTACTGATTCAGACACTGAGGTCATGAAGGTTAAATGAGGAGCCTGACCACACACATAGCCAGTTAGTAAGAGTGCTGTGACCCCAAACACCAGTCTCTAGTTCTTTTCACCACAGCAAGCACTTTAAATTACATCCAGAATATAAGTAAATGTTCTCCAAAAATGTGTCAGAGGCTATAGATGGGCAGAGAACCAACCATCATAAACGATAATCATGACTTCAGTAAAGGGGGATATTTAACTCTCTCTGACACAACCAAATTATCTAATCATTCCTGCCTTAGTTTCCTCCTTGAAGTACAGATATTTTTGACATGTGCTATGTTCCAAAGAATAAAAAGCTCAAATTTTGCCAACTTTTGTGGTTGAAAAGTACAATTCGCTTTTGAGGAGATAAGAAACATGGAAAATACTGAGTTTACATTGATAATAATTGATAATTATAATTTAGACCTTTATCACTTGTTCTAACTCACTCATCTAAAAAGAAAGAATTCTACATGAAACTTCGAAAACATAATAAAATTTGCAGGAAGCTAAGTTACCAGCCAAAGATGTTAGATGTATTGAAGTCTGAATACACATACGAACTGGGAGAAATATGGAAGAAATCAGAAAAACGGAATTTTTAAAAGGATGCCACTTAGCTAGTCTAAGAGTTGTAACATCTATTCACATGTTAAAAGTGTCAGTTTTTGACTAAAACAATTGAATACCATTTGATTGAATATTTCCATCTCCAACCCATTTTATCTTAAATAAGCTTGGGAATAGCAAATTCTAGTGTTTAATTTCTTCTGAGGCTCTCAAATATGCATGTGTTTTTATCTTGGAAAGCACTGTCAGAAGTTTTATTTGATGATTCCTTTTTTTTTTTTAAAGGTTGATTGTAGTGAAGAGAGAGAAACGCAAAAGAAACCCGAGGTCACTACAGCCTTCACAAAGAAGTAGGGCTAGGACTCTATAAACTGTATTTAATGGCCCCCAATTGCATAGAACCGTGACTAAGAGAGAAAAGTGCTGTTTTCACCTTTCATTCAATTCATTCACACGTTTAATTCTACTGCCAAAACTGTTGATGTGTTTTATGTTTTTGCAATCAGCTAACAGCGGCATTTTAGATCTCAACCCCAAACAGTACTGTTTTCAGCAAGAGCTCTCCTTTTAACAAACACAGCTGAAGTTCCACGGTGGCTCCAATCTGAGGCAGACCCAGGAAGAACCACTAATGAATGGTTATGACGGCAGGAGTGGATTGGACCATACTTCATGTTCAAAAATGATGGAACCCGTTCTGTCAAATAACTGCACAGTTCAAAAGAATGTTCTCTGTGCACCACAAAAATCACTGCACTGGAAGACTGTGGGGAAGCGGTGCTCACCTAAGACGCACAGTCCCAAACCGAGGGCATTTTTAAATTAGCCACTTAGAATCAAATTCTATAGGGAAAGTGGCGAGCAAATGTTGCAGAGTTGGTCAAACTGGAGACACACACAATCAGGACAGACGCTGCAGGGCAGGCAAGAAATTATCACTCCAGGCTACCAACACAATGCCGTGCCCAGCGCTCTATGGACTGCTCCATGGAAAGGCAGTCTGCTCACTTCATAGGCAGAACAATAAAAAGAAACAGTTTTCTCACATGATTTTTGGGAAAGAGCATAATATCTTTTCAGATAGATTCTTAGAAAAAATAAGAGAAAAATAAGACTTACAAAATTAAAAGCAAATTGTAATTCTTCCTTAAATTTATGATTGAATAACATCATCATAACCATGCTTTCACACTGTGTTGAGACAGCAAGATTATTCTCCCGTAGCAGCAAACCCAGGTGATGTAAGCACTGATTCAATGATTAAGAATCTCACTTTGTTACAAAATCGTATTACCATAACTTGAGACCCTTATATTACCCAGCTAAAAGTAGTTCACGCTACTTAGAACTGCTGCCATGGAAGCAAGGGGATAGAATACATATTCCAGCGGGACTCTCCTGGTAGTTTCCAACTGCAATTTAGATTGAAAAAAAGTCTCTACTCCCATACATATTGTGCACATTACAAAGCAAGGTTTACAACAAAATTTCAACTCCAGAAGACCCCCAAACAAACATAAAAATAACTATACAAATTTAATCTGTAGTGAAATTAAACAAGACGTGAAAGTCGGGTGGACTAATAAATACTCAGCACCTTCCACACCTTATGGCTGTCGGCAGGCAGCCTGTCGGCACCAAGTCTCTTTTTTGATTTGTACTTCTGGATACCGACCTATAAATACGTTTTTACCCATTATTACTCCTGTTTGTGCATTCATATTCTATTATGATGGTGCTATATTATCCTACTTGGTATCTTTGTTCTATTTATAAATTAACAGCAATTACTTATTCAGATATTTTATTAAAAACCTAACAATTAATATATATGTATGTGTGTGTCTGCGGACATACTCAGACGGAAAGGCAAAATGAATGATTGTTATCTTTCTAGCTGTGTTCTCACTGATGTATTTAAAACTATGTACAAAAGAAAGAAGAACTAAAACATTATTTTAATTTTTATAACCACAGGAAGCAATTGTAAAAGTAATTTCCTGTGCAAATTTTTATTCTGAATGGGAACAAATTTTGATCATTTACAATATGCTTTATTGTTTTATGTATCTGAAATACAATGATCTATGCAATAGTAGAAAAAAGGAATCCAAACATTTTTAAAGTCAAGGATAATGCACAAAAATGCTATTGACAACATTATTATTATACAGTATTTTCCAACACAATTTGGCACTCTTAAATGTTAAAGTTCTGGCTCGATTAGGCCCCGAAAGAAGAGCATGTATAGCACTCTGAACAGTCTACTACATTCATTTATTGTTCAGTTCACAGTCTCTGAATACAACACAATCCACCAACAGAGTCAGCTTTCATAATTCAGCAGTACAAAGTCTGCAAACACATGTAACCTAGATCCATATTTCCCAGTGACAGCATATGATAGCAGAATGTGAAGTATTAATGCTGGTGTCACTACAGTCCTACACTCTACTGCACTTTAAGAGAAAGCAGCTGCTGAGATGAAATGTGTGCCAACTGTCTGAAGACAGAAACATAAGAAACATTCCTTCTGTTACAAAGGGAGAGACACACACAAACAGACTTGCTTTTAGATGCAACAAGCACAAAGTTTCTTACTTTTGCCTTTTAAATTTCTCAGAAAACACTCACCAATTCTGTACGAGCAGAAACATATGCATTTAAGAAAATCCCAACTTCCTTCTCATGAAAGTAATCACAACCTAAAAAGAGGTTATGATTATGCATCTGCAAGTCAAAGGGTAGAAAAACTGCCTCCTCTGACACAACGTATATCGACCAAGTTCACACATTTATGGAACTACAACTGCCAGATACGGAACAGACAGCACTGTCCTGCTGAACACTTTCATGCTAACAACACACGGTCCTTAGACCTTTCAAGGACCGCTTTCTCTATCATCTTTTAAAAATTATTATCTTGAAATACTCCTATAAAAGTGCTGTTCTAACACGTCCACATTAGGAACTAGGCTGTCTTTTTTCAAAGGAGGAACTGATGTTCGTCACGTTCAGTAAACCCCTTGCAAGTAGTGAAGTCTGACACCCTAGAGTGGCATTTTTCTTTTCTCTTGATAGAAAGATTGGCAATCTGTTGAAGAACCATGGAACCTTCATTTATATAGGATATGTACGTTCTTAATGTAACAGTGCAAAATGCCCCAAAATACTGTACTGTTATCTTTTAAACACAGTTCTACCATAACAATAAGTGTGTGACATAATCTGAACTCTTTGGTTATAATTCACTTAAAAACTAGTACAACCTCATTGACCCGCTTATCAAACAATTTATTGTGCATCTGCAGACTGGACAATGAAATAGAGGAGGTAAAGTATTAATGGTGACACTATTTGGCAAGCTCATAGTGCAGTTCATTCAAAAGGCAATTTTAAAATTGAATGAAGAGGTTTGACTAGGCAATAAAAACAGCCACAATGCCAGTGAACAGTACTTAGGAGGAAAGCCTCTAATTATCCTATTTATAAATCAACAGCAATTTTACTGATGACTTCTTGAAGTTGATTAAAATAACTTCAAAAAATTTAAACTGGATCATATGCATTTTATTAAACTATAATTTAAAAATATTATCGATTGTTTGAAAATGATAAAAACTTGAGAGCAAGAATGAGACAGCAGTTCTGAAGAGAAACATTCCTATGATGCTCTGCACACAATTATAGCACTGCCCTTGGGGAAGGGGATTTTATTTTATAATGAGAATGTTTACACTGTTATGGGGTTCAATCTATCTGGGAGGGAAGGTTAAACTTCTTTCCATTAAAGACAGCCTTATAATGAAAAGCTCTGAAAGGAGAATGGAGTCTAATATAGTAGATGTAATGGCCTATTAAATGATTCACACACAAAAAATGAATCAAATTCATTGTATCTTACTGCTGTTTTATGACAAAATTGTTGAAAAATAAAACTATTGTCAAGATAATTGCATATTACATAGGCTGTATTACTGTAAGCAGCACTCTTATTGGATGACCTAAAGTCTAATTTTTAGGTACATTAACAGGACATTACATTTTAAATACTTTACATTATTGGGATGTTTTAAAAGAATCCTGCTTTTACTCTGTTGGCAAAAATCAATTTAGACTTAAAGTTATGCTACAATTGTGCATCACTCTTTTTCAATTAAAATTTTCCATACATCCTTTATGATGTCATTCCTACATTCCTGCAACAGATGCTTGTTTATATACCAATTTACTAAACGGCTGCTGTACTGGGAATACACAATTGTAGATGTAACATCTCTCTCTAGTTTACATTCCCAGATATCTTTCTATAAATGTGTATTTTCAAAATAATTTGCCTCTTTATAATCCCTAATTACTAAACAATTCCCTGTATTGAACAAACAAAAACAAAATGTCCTTACTTATTTTAGAGTATACACATTTCTGAAAAGAATGACATCCTTAAAGTTTTTAAAACGAGTGTTCCCATGAATGAGTTCGAACGCAGTCTAAGAGTGGGTTTTAGAAGGCATAGTTCCAAAGGAGATTCATTAATTCTGGTCTCTAAGAACCCACCTAGACTTCATCTTTCACACTAGCTGGATACCATAGCCGTTTATTAACTGAAGCTTGAGTAGTACAAGGCATTACATCCATTTTTAAAGCAAAATCATAACAATGTTAACCAAGCTCTATGTCTAATCTATTAGCATTGTTATCATGTCTCTGAAAGGTTTCAAAATATCACTACCAAAGCCTCCTCCAGACTAAAATTCAGCTTAATGGATTAAATCCATAAATTGGGGGAGGAGATATTTTATATAGTTCAGATTTCTATAGACTGAAAACTTTTTGCATATCATCAGCACTGAATTTGAGTAAAATGATGCTATGATTCTGTTAGAAGCAGTTCTTTATTTTAAAAACATTTATCTCTGAATATCCATGTGTGAAATTCTGGCACTGAAACTTTCATAAAGATCGTGAAGAAAAATTGTTATGTTGGATCAAATCAAACACTAAGCAGCAGCATCTCTTTTTCAAAAATGATTTTGTTACAAATGAAAATATTTTTGTCCCACATATAAACAAATTTCTTCTAATTTTATAACGTCACCTTAATCAGGGAATTGCCTGTCATTAGCAATTTTTGGACCCTATTAAAATCACACAATATTTTGCATTTAAGCAAATCTTTGAAACAAACCCATTGAAAAATCTTTGACTGCTTACTATCGCCACTTATGTTTAATATGGGTTTAGCCTCTTTCTCTAACCTAATTCAGGGTTTTGTAAAATTTGAAGAGGAGAGTACCTGTGAGTTTCAATTCTTCCCTCTTCTTTCGAAAGAAAAGTTAATTGAGCTTTCTAGAGAGGTCAAGCTAAGGCAAGAAAGAGAAAATCGAGATGAATAAAATATCACAATAAGCTTTTTAAAACCTTGAATATTTTACTGTCAAAGAACAAAATACAGAAATATAACTGAAGAAATAAGGAGTCATGTGCTTTCTCAGTGCTAGTTCAAAGACGTTCTAGAGCAGTGTTCTAGTCTACTACAGCTGGGGTTAGCTGGACATGGTGATACTGGGAACTCAGATGGGCGCCCTGGAAGAGCTTCAGGGGAAACTCTGAACCGTCCACAGGGCTCCTGCAGGAGCAGAGTGCTCAGGCTTCACCTCCATCCACAACCCAACAAAGAATAAAGGAAAAATGAAATGGGAAGCAGGAAAGAGAAAAGGAATTCCAGGTGAGGAGAGAACAGCTGGAGAGAGCTGGAAAGAGCAGGAGAGACAGAACAACAAAAACAAATACTATTTACACAGAGCTGTGTTTGTCACGTCTCTGTATCTTCGTTTAAAAAAAAAAAAAAAGGAAATAAGCCTGGGCTACTATGAAGATATTGCCCCTGACTAGGGATTCAGGGGTGCAGAGAAAGTTTGTCACTATCATTCAGGGAATACCATTAAAGTACTTTAGGGATTATTCAAAGATAGATTTCTAACACAACAAAAAGTTACTTTATAAAAGAAAACTTTATCAGAAAGATGGGGAAAAGAAGAATAAACACATGAGGGAGCTTGGTGGTGGCATGGATGCATTTGTAGAGTGTTAAATATGTGCAAATATTCAGGCAATCAGAGCAAAGCACAGTATTTGACTGGGAAAAGCTGGATGCCATTGCAAGAAAGGTGGTAAGTAATGCTTGTTATTGGATAAATGAGTAAATCTGTGCCCTAAAGAATGCACTGACAAAGGAAGCACATGGTGGGGAAATACTGTTTTGTTGAGTATATTTGGGGAGATTTCTGACTGTGCTTGTATCCTTTCTCAGGCTCTGCAGGTTTTTCTGGTTACAGGAGTGCAGAAAGTAATGCAGGAGTATAAGAAAGGTTGCATGTAGCTACAGAATTTTTTAAAAAAAGTGACAATTATAGGCACACACAACATAGCCCTTATGAGTGGTTTTCTCATAACCCTTTTGATTATAGATGAAGAAGTTAATGCTTAGCTAAAGCTGATTTGCCAGGATGTGACACAGCAAGGAAGTGGCAGGGCTGGGAACTGGAGTGGGGTTTTCTGGCTCCCTATCATTGGGTGTCAACGCTGTCATTCAACTTTTAGCTGCAAAACATTTTCATCTAAATTTTATCTGACATCCACCATCCCTGAGGTATTATTATTAAAAGAAATTAAATTACACTCACTACCCCCTGCAACACAAACACACAATCACAATCCTTAGACTGGAGACAGTCACGTTAGCCTTTGGTTTTATGGAGTTTCATGGATTGGCAAAGAGGATAAATAATCCTTACTCCTCTCTGAAGAGGGCTACAGTTGCCTTACAAAGTAAACATTAGGTAGGAAGAATTATAAAATACTGTCTGATGCTTGCATCTATTAAAAAAAATTGCTATAAACCTAACAAATGACAAGAATGGCAACAAGCATCCCCACAGACTCTGGCAAGGATGAAGCCTACAGACAGCCCCCAAGGCCGCTGCCTGCTGGCTCGTCAGGAAAGGTCACACGGGTTCCATCTGCCTCTCCTGGAATACATTTTTTCTGAGAGTGTGAGCTCCCATGCAAGAAATCTGACTATCTTGAGAAACCAAGCAAAGAAGGCATTCTGTCCCCCAGTGCCAGCTGAGCCCAGACTTCCACAGTTTCTGCCAAAAAGACCAGTCATGTAAGAAGAGGGGCCTCTTGGATCCAAAAGACCTGCTGGCCCATCAGCACAGACCGGTGATTCAATGCCACAGAGGGGCGAAGAGTACCGGGGCGAAGAGTACCGGGACGAGCCCTGTCCAGATTCTGACTCATGGAATATATGAAGGGCTAGTTTAGAGACACCAAGTTGGGGATAGTTTTTATGCAGAACTGCATAATCATCAACAGGACCTTAATTCTCTTAACTGTAAAAGTGGGTAAGGTGATCTCTCCTTCTTTGCTCTTGTTGCTTAGGATTGCATTGGCTATTCTGGGTCTCTTCTAATGTCATATAATTTTTTTTTTCCAGTTTTGTGAGGAATGGTGATGGTATTTTCATTGGAATTGCATTAAATTACATATCATTTTTGGTAATATAGCCATTTTGGTAATTAATATTAGTTCTGCCTATCCAAGAACAGAGGATGTCTTTCCATTTTCGAATGTCCTCTTCAATTTTTTTCCCCCCAGATTACTAGTTTCTGTTATAAAGGTCTTTTGCCTCCTTGGTTAGATTTACTTCTAGGTGTTTAATTTACTGAAGCTAGCATGAATGGGATTGTTTTCCTCATTTCTCAAGGAGTTCACTGTTGTGCACAAAAATGCTACTGATTTTTTGTTTATGGACTTCAAGTTATACTACAAAGCTACAGAGATAAAAACAGCATGGTATTGACACAAAAATAGGCATATTGATCAATGAAATAGAACTGAGGATGCAGAACATCCCCGGGCACATTCAGCTATCTGATTTTTGACAAAATGACCAAATACATATGCTGGACAAAAAGCATCTTCAACAAATGATGTTGGGAAAACTGATTATCTACATGTAGAAGAATGAATAAAGACCCGTATTTCTCACCCTGTACTAAAGTCAAATCAAAATGGATCAACGACCTAGATATAAAAACAGAAACACTAAATCTGCTGAAAGTTACAATACCTAAAACTCTTGAAGACATAGGCAAAAGTAAGAACTTTATGAACAGAATTCCAACTGCACAAGAAGTGATAAAAAGAATCAATAAATGGGATTATAAAAATGGAAAAGCATCTACATGGCAATGGAAATCACCAACAGTGAAAAAAACCACCTACAGAATAGAAAATATGCTTGGTCAGCTACTCCTCAGACAAAGAATCAATACCTAGAATATGTAGAAAACTAAAAAAATTAGACCCTCCCAAAATAAAAGACTCAATCAAAAATGGGCAAATGAAATGAACAGACATTTCTCAAATGAAGAAGTACAAATGGCCAATAAGCACATGAAAAAAATGTTTACTGTCTTTAATAATTAGAGAAATGCAAATTAAAACAATACTGAGATTTCATCTTATGTCAAAAAGAATAGCTACCATCCAGAACACAAAAACTACAAGAGGTTGTAGAAAAATGGGGCCCTCCTATATTGCTGGTGGAAATGTAAACTAGTACAACCACTATGAAAATCAGTATGGGGATTTCTCAAAAATATTAAAAACAGAAATTCCATTTGACCCAGCTATATTTCTTATGGCCATCTTCCCAAAAGAGTTAAAGACACAATATTACATCATATTACAGTGATATATTGTTGTTACGGTGATGTTTATGGTTGCGTTATTCATAATAGCTAAATTTTGGAAGCAGCCTATATGACATCAATGCACGAGTGCATAAAGAATATATATATATATATATATATATATATATATATATATATATATATATGAATATATGAGGAATGGATTACTACTCAGCCATGGAGAAGGATAATTTTGAGTAATTTGTAGGAGTATAGATGTGTCTTGAGACCATAGCACTAAATGAAATAAATCAGATTCAAAAGGTTAACACATGGTTTCTATTACATGAGAAACTCCAAATATAAAGAATTTAAAGAGAAAAATAAAAGAAAGATGAATAGTGTGGAGCTACTACTGCTGGCAGAGCCCAGAAAGGCTGAGAGCCATGTTCATCCTGGGCTAACTGCATGCCCATGGATTGCGTTTCCTGCTTGTGGCAGTTGACCAACTATGCACCAACTCTTTGGCAGAGATGCCTAATGACCTACTGACAGACCAGGCTGTGGACGAGGCTAATGCAAGGGGAAGAAGGTAAGCCTGGTGTGTTGGCAGTTTCAGCCAGAAAAAGATCAACTGAGTTGGAAGTGCTAGCCCCAAGAAAAGCCCCTGGCTACTGCAGACTGCAAAAAGAGTGTGGTTTTACTCCTAAGGAGACTTCTTCCACACTGCAAACCAGAGCTGGAGATGAACTCTTGTGTATGGCATCCATATGTGAGAGGGTTTAATCAGGACCCACCAAGAATGAAATTAGAAAAAAATACACCATCCACTGGATAGGAAAATGTGATTTTTATGGAGTACTACTCTGCCATAAAGAAGGGTAAACTTGAGACATTTGTAGGTAAATGGATGTACCTTGAGGCCATACTTCTAAATGAAATAAATCAGATGCACAGTTTTAAATATTGCACTGTTTCTCTTGTGTGAGAAGCTGAAATAAGCACCAAAATGGATGATTGATATTGGGAAGTAGGAAGAAAATTTTCAAATATGAAGGGGAATAAGGGAGGGAGAGGGAGAAGGGAAAGAAAGGAAAAGAAAAAAAAAGATAATAGAGCAAAAAAATGGAAATAAAGCTTTTGTAAATAAGGAGGGGAAGAAGGGCTGAAGGAAGGGGCAGGGAATGGGGGGAAAAAGAATCAAAATATATCATGTACAGGTACAAATTCCCTATGGCGAATGTGATCATTATATATCAAAAGTATACCAATAAAATTAATTTAAAAAATATACCACTCATGACAGAAAGAAGAATGAAAAATAGGCTGTTATGGTTTGTGTCTAAATGTTCCCCCAAAGCCTCATATGGTCAGAGATAGCTGGATCTAGAGTGTGTGATTACTAAATTAATCCACTGATCGGTTTGGCATGGTTCTGCTGAGATCAAGGATGTGACACTAAGATTAAGGGTATTAGGATTAAGGGTGGGAGTGCTGCCCACACTAAAGACAGGTAGCCTGGATAAGATATAAAATACAGGAAGAAGCTGGTTACCTGCTTGCTAGCTTGCTTGCATTCTTTGGCTACCTTGCTGACTTCTGCCTGTCTGTCATGCCACCCTGCCTTGCACCCAGCTGACTACTGAAACCTCTACAAACTGTGAGCTAAATAAACCTTTCTTCCCCTAACTTTGGGTGTCGGGTATTTTGTCCCAGCAACGACAGAAAAGTAACTAAGACACAGGCATTAACCCAACTAAGGAAGTAAAGGACCACAACAATGAAAACTATAGTATTCTGAAAAAGGCGATCAAAGAGGACATCAGAAAATGGAAAGATATCTCCTGTTCCTGGATAGGCAGAACCAATACTGTCAAAATGCACAAAACTGATATACAGATTTAGCACAATGCCAATCAAAATACCATCAGCATTCCTCACAGAACTAAAGAAAACAATCCTAAAACTCATATGGGACCAGGAGAGACACAGAAGAACAAAAGTATTCCTGGGTATCAAGAGCAAAGAGAGAGGCTCACAATCCGGGAATTCAAATTATATTACAAAGCTAACAGGCAAAAAACCAGAAATGAGGATCAATGGAACAGTACAGACCACAAAGAACCAACCCCAGGCACAGTTAGCTATCTGATCTTCAACAAAAAGGCCAAAAATATACACTGCAGGAAAGACAGCATTTGAGCAAATGGTGCTGGGAAAATTGGCTATCTACAAACAGAGGATTGAATTTAGAGCCTGTCTAAACTAAACTAAACTAAACTAACTAAACTAAACTAAACTAACTAAACTAACTAAACTAAACTGTACTAAACTAAAGTAAAAATGGATCAAAGATCTAAATGTTAAAACAGAAACATTTAATCTGCTGGAAGTTAGAGTAAGTAAAATTATGAGGATATAGGCTTGAGCAAGGATATTCTGAACAGAATCCCAATTGCATAAGGAATAATATCAAGAATCAACAAATGGGATCATAGCAAATTAAAAAGCTTCTGCACAGTAAACACCCAACAGAGTGAGGAGTCAACCTCAAAAATGGGAAAAAGGTATTTTGCCAGGTATTTCTTCGACAGAGTACTAACATCTAGAGTACACAAGGAATTAAAACAATTAGACTCACTCCAAAATAAAAGACCCAATGAAAAATGGGCAACTGAAATGAACGGACTTCTTAGAAAGAAGGTACAAATGGAGAACAAATACATGAAAAATGTTCCATATCTTTGACCAATAGAGAAATGCAAATTAAAAGAACACTGAGATTCCATCTTACCCCGAAAAGAATGTCCATCATCAAGAAATCAGTAACAAATGCTAGAGAGGCCACGGTGAAATAGGAACCCTTCTATTTTGTTGGTGGGAATATAAACTAGTACAACCACTAAGGAAATTGAAAAAAGAAAAAAAAAAAACGTAAAAATAGAAATCCCATTTGACCCAGCCATTCCCCTTTACAGTACTTTCCTCAAGATTTAAGGACATCTATTATAGTGATGCATGTACTGTATACTCATGCTTGTAGTAGCACAATTCATTAGGGAAGTGTCCTATATGTACATCAACAGATGAATGGATTTAAAAAGTGTGATATTCATGCACAATGGAGGCTGACTGCTGGACAGAAGGATAATGCACCTTGAGACTACAATTTTAAGTGAAATAAATCAGACACACAAGCTTAAATTTCATATGGTTTCTGTTATATGGGAAACCCCAAATATAAATGAAGAGCAAAACAAAAGATAGATAATAGGAAACAGGGAGACAGGTGTTTTGCAAAAGAGAAGGGTACCAAGAGATGGAGGGCAGGGAGAGTGGGGATGAAAAAACAATTAGGATGTGTTACATACACATACCAACTCCCCACTAGAAACGCAACTAGTATATATTAATTAAAAAGTTGAAAAAATACCATATTGCCAATATTAAAGAAATTAATTCTGTATTTTCTGGGGTGATTTTTATCGATGAAACATAATAATGCACACAATCAAGAACAAGGAAATTGCTAGGTGTGGTGGCACACACCTGTTACCCTAGCATTCAGGAGGCTGAGGTAGGAGGACTGCCGAAAGTTTGAGGCCAGCCTGGATTATACAGCGACTTCGAGGCCAGTCTGAACTACACAGCAAGACCCTGTCTCAAAAAACCAAACCAAACCAAACAAAACGCCAAAACAAAACACCCAACAAACAACAACCCCCCCCAAAAAAAACCCAAGGAAATTGCCTTCCAACGCAGAGAATCCGACAAATAATCTTGACATGAATGTACCAGACATGACACCAAGTAGCAACAGATTTTTAGAAACTAATGCTCTTTAATAAAAGGTAACAAACTTGAAGGGAGATGTCCCTTTAGGGGTTGACATCCACCAAGTATTGCATTGGGAAGTGGTGCTCTTATTGTTTCTGGAATGGGTTTCATGATCAAATTAAGCATACTAAAGTAATAACTAACTTAAAAAATGGAAAACAAATGTCCTACAAATCCATAATCCCTTGTCCTCTAGGATTCAAAACTTTGATCACTAAAATTGTCCATGAGATTGGGCTTCCAATGGTGTACCTGCCTAATTCTCAAAATCAAATGTACTGTTTAAAGAAAAATGATCTTCCAGTATTACTGACATTAAAATGATAGTTACATGGACTTGAAAATGATTAGTCAAAAAAGTTACAGAAACAAACAAACAAACAAAAAGTTACAGAGGTCTGGAGATTTGTTATCACTGAGAGGGAAAGATAATGGACTGCTTTAAGGGAAAAAATATTGATAGGGATATATGTTAATTGTGTATGTTTCACTCCAGCCATACCAGTTGGCACCAATTTTTAACTAGTGCCCTACACAGAGCCTGGTATACAACCTACACTTTCAGTCTTTGAAATGAATGCACACGTTTACATGCAAGATATTTCTTTGAAATAGAATGTAATTATTTTATTTGAAAAGGCATGACCAATTTTGAAACTAATTTTAAAGTATGTTTTTCAAGTCAAGTGAGTAGCCATAATCTCTAAAAGTATCCTAATATTTTAGCAAAGAAATGGTGAAGATACTGGTTATAATTCATATTTCAATGAGACAAGAATATGTTGAATAGAAAATGATAATTTTGATCAATTACACAATAAATTCTACATGATATGTAAAGACTGATTGTTTCCTTTTTAAACACTAAGATACTAATAAAGGTATGAGAAGAATTTTTCGAATAGGGAAATTATTTTTATCAGTAGACAAACTACTAAACATCACAAATTCTAAGTTAAATAATAGGAAGTTTTGGATAAGGTACTCTGATAGTTGATTGGAATTTATCTTCTGGACATTCATATTGAAATAGCAAAGTACTATACATTTTAAGTGCCAACGTTGCCCCTTGCAAGGTTAACAGGGTGCATCTGACGAAGTGAGGTAGCCAACCTCATTCTCAAAATATTCTGAGGTCAATTTTTGGCTCTTGAGAGCAGGCTCTTACTTTACAAGCCCAGTGCCTTACACGATATGGTCCTGTGATGAGGTTGTGTGCCGCTTTTCGGTCTTGTCTGCCGCTTTTCGGTCTTGTCTCCCACTCTTCCCCAAACCACTAACTTCCATTCTCCCTAAAGTCACTCTCCTCTTTTCCAATCCCAGCCCTGCCCTTTCCTCTTCTTCCATATCCCTCTCCCACCTGCTTTCCTGTCACCCATTCAGGCTCAGTTACTCTCACCTTCACTCTGGATCTCTATATCTGTCCTCTTTTAGTTGAATTTTTATGTTCCATTACATCAGACCTTCTTAGAAAGAATATTTAACACTTCATTTTTCATAGCATTATGAACATCCTTGGCACACAGTTGAGTCTCAGTAAATATGTATTGAACTGTCAAACTGAATTCAACACACAAATACACAGGCGCACACACACACACACACACACAACACACTAAGTTTAAGTGATTTTAATCATCTACTTTCGGAGGTCAGTCTCAATAAAAATGACTAATAATATTATGCTATGTGTTTTGCCCACTATTTGCCATGCATTTTTAGATGGCTAGTGCACAGTATTTCAATCCTGAGAATAACCCTAATCTCTTGGACACAGAAACCAAGACTCGGAAAAGTGCATTAAACAGGAAAAATGAAAAATACATTAAACAGTAAAAAAAGCTGCTATGTTGCTGAGCACTGATTCAAATCCAGGTATTCCTGGTTCAGAAAACCTTAGTACATTTACTTTTAATTTCTCCCATCTCCACAAGTATAGTTGTTATAACTATATCAATTTTCAGCATCATGGTTTTATAATCTATTTCCCAATTAATGTACTTAATCTATTTTCAAGAGTCCAGGGTACCTTAATACTTTCTTATGTTGAGGCTACTCTAATGACTTGGCCTACTCTGATATTACTAGTCGCACTACTGGAGTTTGAGCCCAGTATTGCACACATGTTAGGCAAGTACTCTATTACTGAGCTACATCCCCAGTCCTTGTAATTTTATTTTGAGACAGAATCTTGCTAAATTGCCAAGGCTGGCCCTAGATTTGCAATCCTCCTGCCTTGGCCTCCCGAGTAGCTGAGATTACAGCATGTGCCATCACCCTGATATTATTTTTAAATCAATCTCCAACCAAATAATTTCCACACTGCAGCTAGATAGATAGTCTGGAGATTAGGTAGGTATATTTGGAATAAAATATCACTCTCTCTTGACGTATTGTAGTCTGAAAAACATAAAACCCCTATGCCAAACCAGAACCTCAAAAACCCAATATATACAAGAAGAGGATATTCCCCTAAACAAATTCTTGCAGCCCTCTCTATGTGACAAACTCCATCATTACATATGTCTGAAATTTCCATTCTTCAAGAATATCTGTACTTTTTTGCTCTAAATAATATTTCTTCAAAACAAGCAAGTGAAAACTAATTGGTTACAAAATTTCTAAATTTAAAAACTGAATTTCTTATAAGTAAAATAAACCACAAATGAAACTACTTGTACTACTCACACTGAACCTTTCTTCTTCTGCTAGCATAACAGTCTGCAATCATATCTAGCTCAATAGTGAAGATACCCACTGAAAAGAGAGCCATGCTTTCTTTTGTCAGAAATTCATTACTTTTTATTAGGGTCATTGCTTGAAAACTTCAAAACACCATATGGACCTAATTGTGGTTTATTTTGGCAAAATGGAAGACACTGTAGAACAATTGAGGCATTACTTTCTACAATTCCATTACTTTCATCCCTCTCAGTTTTATTACTGTGTCATTAAAGGCAACTTGAGTGAGTGAAGAATTATAGTGTCATGTGTACAGGCTAGTAGATTAATAACAAAACACACTCCAAGTTTAAAGGTATCTAACAGCTGTTTTCATTATTTTGTGTAAATATGCTTGAAGCATATCTATCTGATTAGTGGATAGAGTGCTCTTCTCTGTCACATGCCATGGGCACTGCTATGCGCAAGTAATCAAAGTGCTCAGAAAATGAGTTTACATTGTTCACTGTTGAAATACACAAATGTCAGAGGGTGACTGTGCATCAAAGCTTAGTCAAATCATCTGCTGCAAACAGATTCCAGCGCACACTTCTGCTTAAAACATTCCACAGCGGCACACTGACTGAGTCCGACTTACTGCTGGCCAAAATGAAGCAATGTACAGAGAGCAATACATTTCTTTGGAGAAAAAGAAATGACTTCAAAATCTGACTTGCTCCTAAAGATTCATACATATAACCATCTGTATAATTTCTAATAAATTCAACATATTTAAATTATATCATTTTTATTCTAGGAACACTCGTTAACTTTCATATTCTTTTGAATGTGCATGCTAGGTGAACATGTCACGTGTTGTTAGTTTAGCCTGCATACACGTGCAATCCACGAATACCTTCCAATTTCTGGTGCCAGCCCTCCTAAATCCATGCTCGCCAGTTTGCTCTCCACTGTTCTTCATGCTGCTATGTTCTATCTGCTAATACATTTATTGTGAATTCCACTACCCAATTATTTGCTACTTAAATCACTTCAAAAATATTTATCCTTACCCATCAGCCCTCGTCCTTCTACAGAGCCTCGTCACTTGACCTCTGGTCTTCTTTAACTCTAGAAACACTTGACTCCTACTCCATTATGAGCTGACAGTTCAGCTACCATGGCGTCTGCCCACTCATCAAGGTTTCCACTTCATCACCATGTTTCCGCTTAACTGCCTCTGTGGTTTCTGGTTCCCTGGGTGTCTGCCTAATTTTGGTGCTCCAAGTTAGGCACTTTTCAAACTTATTTAAAATGCCTCCACTTATTTTGAGGGGAGGTGGTAGAAAGAGAAGAGAATAATCCCGGTGTCGTATCCATGTACAGCCATTGCAGTAGCGTGGGTACGCGATATTCTCAACAGGGTGATGAGTGCAACTTCCTTCTTGTTCTGAAGCCTGGCTTTAAAAATGCTCCACCTCCCGTTTAAGTCCTCTGTCAAGAACTCTGATTTTGACATATCTGGCTTCCCCTGAAATGCTTTTAAACCATGATATGCTTCCCCTCCAGTCATAGAAACACTTGTTTCAAATTTGTCTGTCTGCTTCTTCCAAGTTTCTCATCTTTTCCTTCAATTTCATTCACTTGGTCTTTGGGGATGTTTACACTGAAGCTCGTGTTTCAAGATCCATCTAGTTTTCTCTCAAGCATCTTTAAGTCCTCCGTGCTGTCTGAAAGCTCGCCTTGTCATCTGTGTATTCTGTCTGTCTACACCTCAGTTTCCTTCTTGGCCTCTGGTGAGCGGCTCGAGCACTGCAGCAGGCGAGGGTCTGGTAGCACTAATGCAAGCCAGACCTGGCTGCAGAGGTGTTATGTAAGCGTCTCCACGCTGAATTGACAATAAGCTTCTCCACTGGCCTTCGAGTCTCAAGTGTATTCTGAGGTGTTTCATAGTGAGGCTCGGGACCAAATGTCAAGACTGTCAGTTAAGGGTAAACATTAGGCTTTCAAAAGATTATATAATTATATAAACCTCACCCAATATTCCCATGTCAACTTTCAAAGTGATTCCCCTTATTTGTTGATGTGCTCATGTAACTCTACAATGAGAGTAAAGTGCACAGAGGGACATTGACTCTACCCAAATTTACCCTCACCACATTGCTGAGAACTTTTCTAGAAGGTTCCTTTAAAGTTACAGAGTCAAAATGCATCCCTGGATGTCTATGAGTTTATTCCTTAAGGTAAGTAATATTTAAGGTAGCTGGAGAGTAAGTATAAATGACAAAGTACTGTCCTTAGAAAAAAAGACATAAATTGAGTGCTAAGCTAAACTTT
This sequence comes from Hystrix cristata, assembly GCA_004026905.1. Lineage (NCBI taxonomy): Eukaryota > Metazoa > Chordata > Mammalia > Rodentia > Hystricidae > Hystrix > Hystrix cristata. Next base: position 59,935 of record PVJO010007221.1, on the reverse strand, counting down.
GGTGGTACTGTAGCTGCACTCTAATTCCTGTTCCAACTATTTAAGCATTGCTTATCCACTAAAGATATTTATTGAAAGTCAACAGGAAAGAAATGTGCTGGTGCTATAGGATGTTAAAGGGAATTAAAGACAGAGTGACCATGTTTAAGAACTCTATAATCAAGCGACTGAATACACATAAATCAATTGACAATAGGTATGCATATATATATATATATATATATAGATTTACATGTAGTCATAGTTGTTGATGCATCTGTTATATATACATATATATATATATATATATATATATATATATACACACACACGCATCAACAACTATGACTCTATATTTAATTTAAAAGCTTCCCCCGTGTCTATCAGGGTCAGCTGTAAAAGCAAGCAATGGAAAGTATGGAATAAATTAAAAGCAGTATCTCACCGCAATGTATTTTGTAACATAAATGACCTACTTGCCTAATGCAAGTGATGTTTTCCAAAAAGACTTAGAAGAAAGATTATCCTAAGCACTATTTTTAAAACATGCACTGGTAATAAACAGAAGGTGAGGAGAAAGAATATAACGCTAGACTTACATATGAAGACAGTGAGGAGACAAGAGGGATAACAGAGGCAAAGGTTTTAATGAAAACAGAAAGAGTCATGTTTTCTCTGTTCAGACTAACACAGAGCTAGTCTTATGAAGGAAAGGCAGATACTCAGCAGGGAAATGTTGTTTCACTTCTTTTCACTATTGATAATGCACTGGACACCTGAATAAACTTGGCAGGCTCCATTTCAGGGTTTAAGTATATGTCTCTACTTCTTTCCACATTATATGCTTCATTAAATTGTCCATACATCCTGTACCTTGATCTTCACCAAGAAGCCTTTCCACATCAAAACTCAGTGAAATGGTCTAGTTCCTTATTGCCAGTTGGATTTTTTCCCCCCTTGGACCGGGCACACTGCTGCAATCACATCTTTTAAGCTGCATCTTATGATTCTTCAATAAAAATAAAGACTCAGTTCCCTCCAGGGAAACTGGTACCAGAACATTTCGGCCTCACAGGATCCATCACCTTCCTGGGAGAAATATGTTACTCTCTTAAGAGCTTCGTAAACCAGAATGAGGTATATAAATGTAAGACACGACTCTAGCTGCTGCTGCTAATTAATTACTTTACCTTTCAGACTTGCTTATATCTAAAACAGTCTGCATCACTCTTAACATTGTGTGTAGAAAGCAAGCAGAATGCTAGTTTAATGTATTTTATGCAGCACCTGGTGTACCACATGCCAAAAAAAAAAAAAAAAAGCTGTGGCTGATGATGCTAATGCTCACTGAAATTAAAGTCTATCTTCTCATGATCACATAATAACTGGCAATCACCTTGAAATAGAAGTGTATTAAGGCCTATAAAACACAGCTAGTACTTTTGGCCCAGGTTCTGCTCCCCGTGAAACTATAGAGCTGTAGCTCAGTGTTCCCCTCAGAATACGTGTGTTTCACAACATTTAACCTTTTCACCACTCTCAAGAATATTCACAATTATACTGGCCAGATAATTCAAATGACTCACTGAGTTTTCCTGCTAGTGTATGCCGCTCAAATGAGAAAGATTAAATAGAGCCTTCTTCACAGTAAGCTCCCAAGTACCACTAAAATAAACATAGAAAATTTATTCCTCTACGATTCTTTTAAGTTACACACATCACAAAATCTTTTGGCACTTATTAAACTAGTAATTGAATTGATTTGGGGTTGCAGTAACCACTGGACACCGAGTTTCCTCTGTATACAGGATATCCCTAAAATTCTTCCTCCTAAATGGCTATTTTAGAGATGAGGTAATATCCAATGTAATCAGTCTATGCTGAACCTATACTTGAAGACATCATCCAATATTAATGTTACTGATTTTTGTTAGCATGTTGTATTGACTTAAATATGTATATAATTACAGAATTCATTAAACATAAACTTAGAAGTTAACCTCACCAACATCCAATCCACTTAGGAATGCCTTGAAAGGACAGGGTTACACATTCTAACTACTGGTTGTTGAATTCACTTTCATTTAGCCTTCTTTCTACGAATGAGTGTAAATAATATTTGCAACAGAAAAACTCAAGACTATTTTCCGAGGTTCTGTAAAAGAGCTGTCAGGTCAGTTAAAATGTGTCATTTGCCCCACTTCTAAATCCCAGGAATCCTTTGTCCCTTAGCCACCTCTGTAAAAGAATTTCTACAACTTGATCAGTAACATCAAACACCTCTTCAGAACAAACTACATATATGCACACATTCTCTACTTCATTAATGAAAGTATCTAGTTATTAGAGGCTGTATTAGTTACCTTTGTAGAGCCAAAGGTTTGCAAAAGAGGAGATTTAATACAGGACATTTACAAGTTACAACATTCACCCATAAGCCAAATGCAGGAAGAGTGCCGAATGTCTATCTAGGAATTGGAGACCCAAAAGATCCAATCCAGGGCTAGGATCCCACACACATACACACACGCACACACAGACAATGTGTGCACTTAAAAATTTCCATTTCTGAATGCAAGAGTCAACCTATATTCTTTCAAACACAGTTTGTATATGTCAGCCCACCATCTAGTTGGTCAAGGTCATTTTGAAACTTCATGCCTCTCACTCATTTTTCTTCCAGCAATCCTTTGTTCCATGTCACTTAAAATTCTAGGACTTTTGCTTTGGGTTTCTGTCCATGGGATTCCACCAGAGTGATAAGGAAAGGAAACCCTGAGAATCTACCATAAGTAAAGCACCCTGGCCAGTACCTTACACTTGCTGTTTTCCTCAGCAGAATTCCCACAGAACTCTGTGAACTTTTAGTTAATAAATGAGGAAACAGAGCTTTACACAACTCAAGTGACTGGTTCAAGAGTCTGATAAACTACTTTTGCCCTCACATAAGCTTGTCAGAATCTGGATCTGTGCTTTTGTGTAACAACCCAAGGCTTCCCTTTGTGCTCAAAGGAGTTCCTAAGTATATATCCAGGCAAGAAGGATGGTCAGTTAAAAATCTACTTGACCATCTTGGTTGTAAGGCTATCAGGAGAGGGTTTGTGAAAGGCCCTCTGATACCATCTAATACTATCTACATATTACAAATGGATACACTGAGGCCTCTGGGTATATCAGATATTCAATCCTCGTAACTCTGTGATTTTTGACATCTTATAGCTGAGGAGACTGAGGTTCACACACCTCAGTACTGTTCCAGGTCAAACAGTAGGTGATACAGCATCTACCCCTATCCACTAGCCTAGCATCCCTGCTGTGACAGACACTGAGGTTAGCATGACATCAGAAGACAGGACAGGCACAATGACTAGATACACCCTCTTCCAGTGAGCAGCACATTCATTTTAAATTATCTGCTTATGAATATCTTTGGAAGGCTGAGGCAGGAGGCTCACAAGTTCAAATTCAGCCTAGTGACTTAGCAAGACCCTGTCTCAAAAAAAAAAAAAAAAAGCTGGAGATGTAGCTCAGTGTGAAGGCCCTGGATTCGATCTTTAGTACCAAACAAACAAACAAACACATAAAAACTAAATAAAACAAAACACCACGCTGAAGTATTGTCAGTTACTTTTCTTTTTCTTGTTGTTGTCATCCATACCTTTACAAGAGTAAAGTTATATTCATCTTGTGTTCTTCAGCAACTAGCACATTGTTTACAAAAATAAAACTTACCAGATATATAAATATTTAAAGTGAACCAAAGCACAACTTATATGACTAAAGAGTTGAGGCGAAACATGAGGGGAGCAGAGCTTCATTTTCTCTACCTATATCCTTCCCTCCCACCAATGCTCCCTACCCCCTCAAAGCTTCACAGTCAGCTGGGGAAATGTTTAGAGAGTTCTACTGGTTCTTTGGGATCAATCTGAAAGCCAGTGACTACAGAGACTATTTTGGCTAATGATGATAATGATGACAACAGCTAACATTTACTGTGAGGCTAATGTAGAAACTCCTTATTAATATATTTCTGATAGGTTTACCACCAATCCTAAGAAGTTAACACAATGTGTGCATTAGAGAACTCACTACAACTCTGTTAGCTAGAGGGAGACATGAGAAATACTACACAACTAAATCTTGCCGGCAGAGGGACTGGTAGGATCTAAGAGTGAGCACTACTGTGTGAGCCTCGCTCATCCAAAGGACAATGAACATGCCTTCATCCACCCACACTGTCATGTACTGAGTAACTCTGGACTGTCTGCTAGGTGTCTCGAATGGAGCTCACATTCTAACAGAAGGGTTTGCTGGTGGTGGGAGGAACACGAAGTTGAACTGCATGGCAGAGTATGCTTACTTAGCAATGTTCAGAACCACAGCCACACTACTATGACAAAAAGTACTCAGGGCTACAGTCATTTTCCTGTGTCTGCTCTTCGTTGTACACAGACATCATTATCAACAGATGATATTTGTAGGTATCGGAAAGAAAAAAAGAAACAAAACTTTGAAATGCTGACACTCAATTAGTGAAAAAATACAGAAATGGATAATTTCAATGGAACTATCAAAAACACATCTTTTGTCATTGTCCCAAAAGTCTATCAATGCTTAGTTAGGTCTAGTTAAAATTCCAGTATAGGACTGTTCCAATATCCATGAACTCATTCTCACGCATTTAATTTACCTATTCAGGAACAGTTATTTTTCTCTAAAAAAAAAAGTATAGAAAAATTAGATATAAAAGCACTCAGATTGGTGCTTTTACATTTTGAAAAGTGGGCAGAGCGCTTCTAAACTTCTTAAACTTTATTTCCATTCAAAACAAGCCTCATGCAGGTGAACTGGCATCATTTCTCAGCTTACCAGATGAGCCAGCACACTTGCCTGAGGGCTCCCTGCCACCTGACCAGAAGTCTCTGACTCTCACATCAGGGCCTTTCCAGCTCATCCAAATTATTGTGGAAAAAACAAAAAACAAAACAAAAAAAGCCCAAAAAGAACACCACTGCCTGGACTCCAAGGTCCCCATGAAGAAAATTCCCCCAAATTCCCACTTGACTTTTGGCTCTGAACATGTAGGAAAAACGCTAGAAAGTAAAAGAAAACCATCCAAGGGCAGTTTCTCCACCCTACTCTAGTGAGGTGCCAAACTGATTCTGGGCATGAATTTGTGCCATCTTGCCCCAGTCATCTGTAGTTTGGTACAGAGAGCCTATCGGACCCAGAACCACTTAGAACCCAGCGGAGTGGCATCTATGGAGTGGCTTCTTCTCCCACATTCAGGACATATCGATGAACATCCTGGCTCCAACCATTCTACCTGCTGCTGTTCCTCCTGTGGCCTTCTTTCATCGGCCCCACACCTCTCTACCACCCAAAAGCCATTCCCATGAACCTTTTGCCTTAACTCATTTCCAGACAATAGCAGTAATAAGACCCCCAAATGTACATAGGGTGGGGGTGGCACTGATGTACATCTCTGGTTATTTTGAGCCTCTTTCCAAGAATGGGTCTCTTTCTGACAGCCCTTACATGAACTTGGCCGGACCCAACTATTCTGAGCACTGACAGCTGGAAGTCCTCCAACTATACCTGTCCAGTCTCTGACAGAATCCTCACTAAGTCACAAATTCCCATATCTTCAAATACTGGGGATTCGGGTTGTTGGACATGTTCTGGGCAGACTAGCATTTGCAGTCCTTGGCAGTCTGTTGTCCTTGGCTGCCCCTCCCACTTCCTCTCCCCTTTCCCTGCCCTCCCTCCCCCCTCCCGCCATGTCATAGGGACAGAGGGACTGCTCTCACAGTCTATTCATTCTACTGAAAATCTAAAAAGAAACAATTCAGATGCTTAGAATCCTTAAAAACAAAGAAATATTTTCAGAATGATAAGTATCAGTAAGCAAAACAAAAATGAAGCATATTTTCTAAGCTATCCAAATGTTCATCAGTAAGGAGGAAAATATTTTACTCTTGTGGTAAATAAACTTTCAATCTTAAAGAGATGTGTGTATGAAAAGCTTACTATTTGTCAATTATGTTTAAATCAAGAATAACCCAATTGATTCCTTATCCCAAGAAAGCATTACATTGGTACAGTTTTATACTAGATCGAAAAGAATAAACTCTAGGATTAATGCACAGGACTTTCCAGTTCAGAATAATTTAAAAAGTTAAGAGTGAAGGCAATATCTATAACCTCTGCTACATTTTGAGTCTCAAGTACCAAAATCTCCTGGTATAGAATGTATCTGAATAGTAAGCTTTTCACACATACATTTCCTTTTCTTAATGCTGAGTACAACCCAAAACTCTGAACACTATATCCAAAACAAATAAGCAGGGAGGAAGGCAGACCAGGCCAGGGATGTTAGAACCTAAGCAACGACACAGTGCTAAATTCCCTGGGTTTTCTTTTTCACTGATTCATCCCATACTGTGTGAATGCTAGAAAGACCAGCAAGTGGAAATGCCAGTGGACTGACCCAAAGAACAGCTCCAAGAAAAATCGATTCTCTCGAGTGAAATGACCAGAAATAGGGCAGCACAACAAGATTTCTAATCTAATGACTGCTCTACTGCAGCTGTCTTAGTCGCTTTTCTCATCACTGGGAGGAGGAGCTTAAGGAGGAGGGGTTCATTTTGACTCAAGTTATAGACTACGGTGAAGGGGTCTGAGCAGAGAGAAGCTGCTCATGTTGTGGTGGTCAGGAAGCAGGGAGAGAAGGGAAGAGACAGGAGGGAGATACACCTTCCAGTTAGGACTCCATGAGGTATCTCCTCCCACCCCCACCAGACCCCAACTCCTTACTGCAGGCAGGCTATGGTGCCCCATGACGGAATCACCTTCCAAAAGCCTGTCTAGGAGCATGTAAGGCCTCTGCGGAGACATGCTCCATCTAAACCCTACTGCCAGCCCAATATCCCAGTACAAACTAGAACCAAACCCTGCCAGCAAAGGCACGGTTGAGAACCTACATTTTCACCTTTGCTGAGGTACAGCTAGGTCTTTCTCCTTTCCTAGCAAGGCACTGAGTGGGTATCAGAGGCAACCTGGAGGAGAATTAAGACTTTAGCCACAGCTCAGTCAGAATAAGGCCGGAGGGAGCCCTCTCCTGTCCCTGTCAATGAAGGGCTAAGGCAGAACCTGGACTTCTACCTGTGTCCACACAGCAATGAGGAGGTACACTTTTCACCTACCAGAAATCTCAGAAGAAGCCTATAAAAATGCAAGATCTTAAATAAGGCAGAGTCTAATACTGTAAGATCCAAAATGTCCAGGTTTTAAAAGAGAAATCACTTGTCACACCAAGAAGGAGGATTATCTCAAACTAAACAAGAAAGGATGATCATTAGATGCCAACTGAGATTACACAGATGTTAGAAAGGTCTGACAGGAATTTAACGCGGCTAACAAAAAAATGATTCAAGTAACAATTATAAACACATTCGGAACAAGTGAAACAGAAATGTTTCAACAGAAAGAAAAAGAAAGAAATAGGACTAATACAGAAGAACCATATAGAAATATAGAAACTAAAAAACAGAATATATGCAATGAATGAACTCAACTTTAGAATGAAGGGAATAAAAGGAAGAATCAGTGATCTTAAAGAACAAACAATAAAAATTAGGTAATTTGAACAATAGAGTGGATATACAAAAATTAATGAATATATTAAATATAATAAAGATAAATGAATAGTGCTTCTGGAATATCTGACGCTATTAAAAATTCCAATATTTTTGTAATTAAGTCCTAGAATAAAAGAGGGTAGGGTTGAAAGAGCATTCAAAGAAACAATGAAAGAAAAAGTCTCAAATTTGGTAAAAAATATAAATTTTCAGAGTCAAGAAACTGAGTAAAACCTAACTATGCTCAGCCTCCTCACCCTATCCACATAAAAACACATCATGGTCAAACTTCTGAAAATTAAAGACAAACAAACAAAAAAAAACCTTGAAAGCAAACAGAGAAAAATGACTTGTTGATTTACCCTGAATTAATGAATGCGGAGAAAAGGCAATTTGAGAGAAGGAAAGCAATATGAATAGTGGATTTGCTTTTTCTATTAGCTAATTATTTCAAAAGCATGTCTTGTTCCCATTCCTCATTCAAAATTTCATCTACCCTCCTTTTTCTCTATATAATCATGTAAGCAGGTAGAATCCCTCAGTTCCTAATGATATATGGAATTTGCCTATGTTTTAAATTGAGAATCATCAACATTCATGAGCATTTTCAAGAGCAAACTCCTAAAGTGTTAATGCTCTTCCTTCCTTGGGAGTGGTCTGGGCTTGGAGCCACAGGATTTGCCCTTTGTGGCTTCTCACATCCCAGACTTGGAAAATATGAGCTGCAATACAGAGAAAGGTAAGAAGCTTAGCAGAACCGCTAAGTGATAAATGAGTTTGCATCATCTGTCATTAGAACTTCCTGCCAAATGGGTCATTCCCTATTAAATTACCACTTGTCAATGTTTAAAATACTGATTGATAAATGACTGTGCCAAAACTGATAACACAACAGCTTTTATTTCCTCATAATCCTAGTTACAACAGCTTGGTTGTCAAGACACAGATACCGTACTTTTTTTTTCTTTTAACTACTTTACCAAAAGACAATTTAATACAAAGCTAACAGGTATAATGGCTGGCCCCCTACATGTTACATATATGTTGAGTCCACTTGCCAAAATAAACCTACTGGCAATTTAGTGATATGGGGAGCTCCAAGTTTCACATTTCATCAAATGCTAGTAATCTGTTTTATCAATATAAACTGCATTTTAATGAAAAATTCTTTTCTTCAGTACACTTCACTTCCAATGCCCTTGAGTGTAATAATTCGTTCATGCTGTAGAACAAGAATGCTTTACAAGACCTTAACTCTCAGGAGAAATTTCTCTGTAAATACAAAATGTGAGTTTTATGGGAATGTGTTGTATGCACATGAGTAGTGCCCAACACTACAAAAGAAACAAAACAAGCTTGCAAAAACAACCCAAATGAAAAACCAAAGTGAACTGCCCTTAGAATTTGGCTTAAATACCATTCTGAAATACTGCATGGCTAATTTGTTACTAAAACAAAGCTTAGTTGAACAACTACATGACAGGTAAATAAAATGGGACTCATATCCCTGAGGTCTGTGAATCAAATGCTTCAGAATACACTGCAAGCAGAACCAGTCATGAAGATTCAAAGCGGTTTTAACAATCTGAAAATTGTACAGTTGCTCTCTCCCTTCTAGTAATTCAAAATAAAAATACCTTGGCTAAATGAAGCAAGGCTTATTGAGCCAAAATTGTACTCAATTTATGTGGCAGTAGGCCAGTCTCAACTGTCTCTGCAACTATTCAGGACCCTTCTTTCCTATCAGTTGTTGCCCCCTCAAAAGTTAACTCTGGCATCATTTTATTTCTTCTTTTCTCATACTTGGTACCAAACATAGGAAAAGCTGGCAAGTGAAAGACACTGACATTACCCCACTCTGAGTGGTGTCACACACATAACTATGTTCTTGTCATGGGCTATCATTCCACTTTCTTTTACCACATTTTGTTTTTGTTTTATTCTATTCCATTCAAAATGTCTGGTGGCAAAGTCAGTGGAAAATATGATGAAAGTAACAAAAGCACAGGACCAACAGCTTCTTACCGGCACCATTCCTTTTTGTGGCACTTTAGTGACTTCTTTGATCTCTCTATCATACACAGGTTGTAACTGAGTGGCCATCATGTCTTTCTTCGAGATGTGTGTAATGTAAGACTATATGTGGTCAACATAGAGCACATTATATATGCACTCACACACAGACACACACGCACATATATAAAATATGTGCACATCTTAAAATATGAGGTTTATACTGGGACAATGTATTACAAACACAGAACTACAATGTCTTCACAGACCAGTGGTCTTCTCTATTACTGTCTCTGAGAAGTGTTTTCAGACAAGTTAAAATCAAATAATTGAATAATTTATGTTGTTCTAGTCATTTCTACAGAGAAAAAGAGAGAGACAGAGAGAATACAGAAATATAATCATACCGATAGTCTCTCAGGTAATCTAGTCCTAAGTTTTTAGTATCATTATAAGATCACTGTACATTAATTTATGTTTTATAAAGTCCTTTCATATAACTTACAATCCCTTGATTGCAGGGGGAAAAATCCTTGTTCCCATTTTGTACTTAAGAAAACTGGAGACCAAGGTTCTGTAGCTAGCTGAGAGCACAGTCATAGTAAGCACAGAGACATCCCTGGAAATGCAGCACTTCTTAAAATTCACCGCCAATGCTCTAAGCTCTTGAGGTTCTTGCTTTCTGTGCATCTTTCTAGGAATAATCAGCACACCTTAGAATAGTTTGCAAGCCCTTGTGAGAAGCAGGGAGTGAATATCATAAAAGTGAAGGCTGGAAAATGCTGGCCTCTCTCTGCATACGATGAGTTTTCACACTGAGAGCACGCTGCAGACCACCTGGCATGTGTTAGCAGGTGCCCATTCCTTCCTTCCACACCTTCGCCAGGTGAGCACGGTCCACCCAGCCTGACTCCCCAGCTGTCTCCCTCACGGACAGGGATGTCCCCACACAAGAGTATACGAGCATTTCCCACACCCCCATAACTTGCCAGATGCTCAACCACCCAGATCATAACCTTTCCTCTTTTTAAATTCCATCTCACAGAAACTCCCAATGAACTAATCAATGATTTCTTCCCGTTTCTCCACTATTTGAATATTTCAACTCTAGCCATTCTACCTCTCTTTGCCTTGATCCCATTTTCTTCTTTCTAATCTTCATAATTCAGAACATACATCTCCTCTAGAAAAGAAAGTTATGAAATATGAAAACTTTAACCTTTGAAATTAACTAACACATTGGTACATTGTTGTTAAGAACATGAGACTCATGAAAATAATAAATAACAAACTAAACCATTAGAGACTATATAAAAACTAAAGAGTGACTGATAAACACTATAATACTACTTTGCTAGTACCTTGTTCCCTTAATAATAATTACCAGAACCTGAGTGGATAAACGGGTCAGTTCTATTTGACAAGGTGCTAAGAGACTGTTTTCCATATTAAAAGTTAGTGAGTTTCAAAGTGTCAGTTTTCTACACATTAAAGTCTAGTGCATAAATAATTTGAAGTCTTAAAATACTTGATGGATCTAAGACCTATAGTGGCACTAATATTTCAAAAACAACATTTGTATCCTAACAATCTGGTATGTTATGTGACTTGAAATATGTTAATGTCTGTCAATATTCATATCAACTGCAAGTTATATCAGCTATTATTTTATTTTCTGATCTGCCTTCAACTTTGTAGCATGCTGCAAAAAATGTCATGGCATCTGAAGACAGTCATAGTAACAACTGGATCAATCATTTTTTTTTTGAGTTGCATTATAAAATTCCACTATGAACTGCTGAATGGAAGAGTGTGTGTGTGTGTGTGTGTGTGTGTGTGTATGTGTGTTCAAGAAAACTAAATATTTCTCTGGTTATTGCCAACATAAAGAACTGGAAATATTTTTAAAATACAAGATTTGTACTATAGCAATTCTGGCTACACCTGAATATTCACAACAATACAAATATCAGTTTTAAAGTTTAGCAAGGCAATGTTACATGTGACACTGCATTTCAATGAGCTATAAAAATATGGATCATAAAAACTGCTGAGTAGCAAAGGCTTAACAATTATGGACACCCAAAACTACTCGGGACCTGGACCCAATAGAAAGCCTAAATAAATGTTTCATAAATCAATCTTTACAATTATTAACAGAAAGAATCCAAATGTTCAAATGTCAGGATCTTTACACATGCCAACAGACAAGATGAATGGCAGGACCTATGGCTTTAGGAAGTGACGTTTGCAGGATTAATTCTCAAAATTCATTACTGACATAACTGGGCAAGGAATTAGGATTGAGGGTAATGAAAAGACAGCAAGGTATTCTGAATATGGGAATTCTAACTCTGTGGTACATGTACCACCACCTCATGACAAACTCATCAAATAGCAGCTCCCCGGACTCCAGCAGGGAGGAGCTGTTGCTTTTCTAAAAGGGCACATTCTATCAGGCCTCAACGATTCCCTTAGATAAATACAATTTCTTATGCCACCTGAGATAGGCAAAGGAACCCTTGCTCATACTCCAAAACACAGATCAAATGTCACCTTCTTGGTAATATCTGTTTTCGATTTGACTGGGACTGGATCTCACACAGATGTGCACATTACATAGTATAAGGACCGGGGGGTAATATAGTAAATGGAGAAACAGGGAGGTTCTCAAAACCAAGGGACTGGGATAGAGGGGAGTCTTACATTGCCTACTTGAGGGACCATACTTAGCCCATACTTAGGCCCTTTACACTCTGTGTGTAAAATAACATATCACTTGCTTCATAGGGTGATTTCAAGGAACAAATGGAATAATGAATATAAAACTTATACTATCTAAGCCGAGCATGGTGGTGCATGCCTGTAATCCCAGCATTTGGGAGGCAGAGGCAGGAGGACTGCCTCAAGTTCAAGGCCAGCCTGGGCTACATAGTGAGTTCAAAGCCAGCTTGAACTACATGGCGAGACCCTGTCTCAAAAACAAAAAACAAAAAACAAACAAACAAACAAAAGCTTATACTATCTAAATATAAGTACTTGCACTGGTAATATTCTCTCTTTCTCATATATATATATATTGACCTGCCAGAAATCCTGAGCTGCTAGAATATAAGCAGCTCTATCTATATATATGCAGACAGATATACATATATCTATTCACCTGCATTAGATCCCGAGCTGCTAGAATATAAGAACTCTATAGTCACATATCACTGTATGACTCATATATCCAAAAAGTAATTAATAATACTTGCCCCAGAGGTTACAAAGTGTCAAATAAAATATAAAATAGTTCACGATTCAAAGTGGCCTTAAATTGCTTTAAATGCTACACCAATATAATGTATGTAACAAAGTTATAGATGTAATGAGCCATTAGGATAACAGAGGCCAGACTGGAAACAAGGCATTTGAAAAGTTCTCACAATTTTATGACAGAATGCAAAAAAACTAGGTAATATAATAAATATTTGCTTGGAATGCAACTTCAGTTCCCGTGAGTACCAGATAGCCTAGAAGTTGGGAAAGATATCTTAAGCTCAATTTTGTTACTTTTCTATCTTTTTTTGCACATCACTTTTCCTACCTCACCCACAAAGCATTCTCTACCTAGTACCATCATATTACCTTCTAAATTGGTACTTTTAAAGCCTGAAGTACCTCACTCAAGTGCAAATGAGTTAGGAATAGGACGTGGGTAAGGATGGCTGGCAAGGGAACAGGACCTGGAGGAGTGGCTTGGTCCCAATGCCAGCCCTGGAGGAGTGGCCTGGACCTGACCTCAGCCTGAGGCCCAATTTCAACTGTCACCCCTCTCACATTGATAAATAGAAGCAAAACCAGAAGCAAGCCCTTTTTTCTTTCTTTTCTTCTGCACCACCAGGGAAGGAGCTCTCCCTTCTCTCTCCCATGGAAGATGGTGTCTGTGTACCCAGTACCAAGGCTATCTATCATGCCTTTTTCGTGGTAACCCCTACGGTGCCTTTTAGGCCTGGTACACATTTTGCTGTACCTATTGTTATGCTCAACTTTCCTTTTCTTCTTTTCTAATTTTTTTAAAATTTTTTTCCTCTCTAATTTTAAATAAAACTTTAGAACTACTTTTTGCCCTCCTCGTTCAATTCTTTGCTTGAGGAGGGGAAGAACCCAGGAACATCAGAACCTACCTGATAATACAACTGCCCCAATACCTGCATAACCTTTCCCCCCAACCTCCTTCATCATCCAGGTTCCTGGGAAAGAATACAAGATTTTTGAGTAAGGATATCTAAGCTGTAATTTTAGATTGAGAGGTCAACTCATCAGCTGTAATATAAAATGAAGGTCAACTATGAAATCAATATTGTCCAAACTGCTTTTAAAAATCAGTGAGCCTATTTCAGTAAAATATTCAGGAGGAAATAACTCTGACCAAATTCACATTAAATTATAAACAACAATGATAAAATGGACATCTGCTTTAAAAGAGACTGTTTATAGACGTATAACACCCAGGTGAGAGCCATGGATCTTAATCAAAAAACCATTTTGGGAGTTTTACACCAACTTCCAAAGAGGAATTCCAGTAAGAACTGCTTCTCTCAATGGCACTGGAACTTCGAGAAGACTCTGGGAGATGTGAGAAGAAAAGTCGGGATCTTCTCAGTCACCTCTGCTATCACAGTATTCTGAGAGCTGCCTATACCACAAAATTGTGCAATTGGTTCTACCTTGCACTGATTGTATTTCATCAGAATTGCATTTCGCCAGACTTACAATTCAGGTCCTTGTTTCACCCAACCAATTCACTTTCTTCACATTTTCCCATCCTATTTGGCCCTCTTTCATAGGGTAAGTGATTGGGCCAGCATCTCAGTCATAACGCTATTTCCCACGCTCAGACATAACCCTCTGAGGCCATGTTTCAAATCATTTAGAAAGAACACCGAAGATTCAGTGTTAGTAGCCTCTACCTTTTGGTAGTGTGAACAAAAAGTATGGAGCAGGCAGGCATTATGAAAGATACACAACTACACAATGGCACAAAATTCCTCCTGGAGTACAGACTTCACTTTATAGGACCTAAGTCCATTTTTATGAAAGACATTTATTGTGAATTATGCATGTAACCCTGTAAGGAAGTATCTGCAGTGCTGTGCCAGTATTATAATTTCAGTGATAAATAAGCCTAAAGTTTTTTTTTTTTTTTCATTTATCCTGAGATGTTTTAAAGTGCCCATGGAAAAGCAGCCTAAGATATACTTCCACGGTTGCCCAGACCTTTTGACACCCATTCCCCCTTCATCTTCTCCTAAGAAAGAAAGGAAGGACAGGAGAAGAGATAGGACAGTAGGACGAGAAGGAGAAGAAAAGGTTACTGCATTCTCAATTCAACTCATGAAGAGAGACCACTAGATGAAAATAATTTTATCATTTGAAGAAAAATATTCCCTAAAAGGATGTTTATAAAATATTGTATAATACATGGGTTAAACAGAGATAATTCTTTTTAAAATAATAATAATGATGAAAACAGTAGAAGAACCAAACCATCTATGATGAAAATTAATAGCACTATTATTCAAAATAGGAGAATAAGAAAAGATTCCATGTAAAATATGTTTCTTTAAATTTCTAATTCCATTTAGCTGGGAAAGAAAGGAGAAAGAGAAGATAAAGCTACACATTTAATACTGACAAAGAACACTACTTCTATGCAATTTATAATTAATCTGTAGGACCATGTGTCAGTAGAATTTATTGAGAAAAATAGTTTAGTGCTATTTTATAAGGGTAAGACATTAGAAGAAAAAGTATTGCAATTGAAGTTACACTAGCTAAGAAAATATTATAAGAGCTATTAATCATGAAGATTCAGGTCATAAGTTGGCTAGCAGCTGGAGTCAAGGAAAAAAACCTTCACAAGTGGCCAGGTGAACTGTGGGTGTTTTATATCTTTCTCGACTTATTTCACTTAAGACACTGCTAACTAAAAGAACACTAAATGAAATTCTGTTTCAGACTGTAATTTATTTAGTAGTATGATCTATCTGGTCACCCTATTTCACTAATCATTTTACTCTCCAAAAAGATTTCCCCTACAAGAATGAAATTTTTCTTTCATCTCCTCTGCACTATCAGCTACATGTGTACAAGGTATAAATGCTTCATTAAGTATTCATGTATTTTATCAGTGGTTCTCAAATCAGGAAGCTAATAAACGTACTGATGTGTAGGTTCTATCCTCAGAAATGCAGATTTATTTGATCAGCAGTGTTTGGGGCCTAAAAGGATTTTTTTTTTTTTTTTGCCAAAAGGATTTTTAAAAGTTCCACAAGAGTCTAAAATGTATCTAGGTATGAATGACCAGTGTAAGAAGCACTAGAACTGCATTAAAATACCCAAAGGGATGGTACAAGCACATGTGTTCAAACACAAATACAAATACACACACAAGTACTCTTATGGCTAATACCATGTAAAAGAAAGTCAAATATGACATATAAAAAAGATTTATATCTCTGTTCACATACCATATGAATTATTAGGTTATTTCTCAATTAATTTCTAAAAGTCTTAAAATTACATATCAATAAAAAGTGTAAAGCCACATAAGTAGAGTCTTGACACACTATTATTACAGATTAACTTACAAGCCATGAACAAAGCTGTTGTTTGGAAAACAAGATCTAGGTATTATCTACATGCCCTGCTCTGTCAGCAGCCAACAACTCTGCGCCCACCTGCGGACCATCACAGAAAGACTGGGACTACACCACGTGCTCCCCCATTTCCCCAGTTCACTTTCACCTGCTAGATAGGGAGTATTTTTAAGGAAATGATCCTTGGCTCCTCACCTGTAGCCTTAGTTGACAAGGTCCTAAGGCAAGAAAGCTTTCTTATACTGGGTTTGCAGAATAACAGGCCTGGCTAGCAGGACCCCAGGTCAAAAGTTTATTCTGTACCCATCTAGTTCTTGATACAAATAACTTAGTACACTGGTGTTCTGCTGAAGCCTATAAATAAGGATTGTGCCTCGCAGGGGTAGCCATTCTGCTCATCAAGCTGATGGCTCCACCTGGTCCCAGATGTCCTGTGTGAATCTCTTTCATCCCCTGTCTCTCCTCTGCCCTGTTCAGCTTAGCCATGCAGGTTACAGCACTCTTCCATTTTTCCAATCTGTCATCATTACTGTTCTTGGAGTAACAGCATATTATTTTTCCATTATGAAGGTACAGTAACAGATAAAAATTTGAATAATCTTTAAAAGTGATACAATAGCATTGTTAAGATTAAAGATCTGTCAGTTCTACTCTAAGAAATTTTTATGAATTTTTTTTTTTTTTTTTTTTTTGGTGCTGGGGATCGAACTCAGGGCCTTGTGCCTGTGAGGCAAGCACTCTAACCACTGAGCTAAATCCCCAGCCCCCATTTTTATGAATTTTATAACTTAAACTTTGCCTTATCTTACAATACCTCAGATATAAAACTGAGTTTGGGGTACCGTTACATAAATAATATATTAATTATTTTTATACACAAGTAATCAAATAGAATTTGGTTTTTTCCATGTGGCCCATCATAAAAAGAAAAGATAATTTTCTTTAAGAGTTTACCTACCTTAGTTTACCAAGCCTGTTTTATTAAGTTATACAAGTAACCTTTTTTTTTTTTTGTTAAGTTCCTGTCTGAAAATCTCTCAGAATATAAAGAAAATCAATGCCCAGAAGAGTCAGGTCTCAGTAATATAGATTAAAATATGATTTATAATTCTACACTGTTTTTTTTTTACTAGACTCAAAGATACTTGAAAAGAGAAAGTTTATGGTTCTGTATTATTTAAGTCAAAGAGTAAAAAAAGTATTTTATAGCCCTTATCCATTTTTTATTAAGAGAAAATAAAATAGTGAATATGACAGATAGTGATATAGGACATAGAAACAAAATACTATAGATTTTAAAGTAATTTAGGGGTCACATGGACCTAATTCATACGAATGCAGGAATTCTAATGAGGCTGACATGGTTGTTCTACTCAAATAACTTCCATCATAACAAAATAAAGGATCTCTCTCTCTGTCTCTCTCCCTTTCCCTGTCTCTCTCTCTCTCTCTCTCTCTCTCTCCTTCTCTCTAAGTTCTAAGTCCTCTATGTGTAATCATTCTGGAGCAGAGAAGAACACTTCTATTATCTGTCCTCCAGCCCATTATTAGAAGCATTCTAAGTATCCTTCTCAACTGTACTCTAAAACACCTGATAGCCATTCTGCCTTATAGAAGCCAGCACACAAGTGACCTTATGGTCATATAACTTCATAAGACAGTAATCAAGACCACAATCTTTGAAGCCAAACAGATCAAGGTCTGACTTATGATGCCACTATTTATTTGAAATGGAACTATGGGCAAATATATTAAACTTCATCTTTGCATATATAAATATGAATTATATAATCCAGCATGTAAATGTGTACAAATTAAATAAGACATGTGGGGCTGGGGATTTAGCTCAGTGATTAGAGCGCTTGCCTTGCAAGCACAAGGGCCTGAGTTCGATCCCCGGCACCACAAAAAAAAATAAATAAATAAATAAATAAATAAATAAATAAATAAGACATGTAAAATGAATTATATTGTACTTCACGTCTAAACTTGTTTCTAATATTGACATTATTTGGAGGAAAACATCAATTTTCCTGATTTTATAGGCAGGCACTAGTAAACCACAAAGTCGGACGCATGAGTCAGCGGAGTAGGGCTGAATGGGAAAGACCCAAAGAGCCAAAAGTCACCATCACTGGGAGCTGTCCCTGGTGCTGGTTCCAGACCCAGCGGCCTATTACCCTGAGCTCCTCACATTCCCCAAATAAACCAAATTCTCATTTCCAATTCTCACCATGACCTAGTAACAGGTTTCTGTTACCTTGTGGTCCTGATTTTAATTCCTGTTTGCTTCTTTCAGACATTTACGTAATTATTTTGCCAAGTGAAATCCCAACCTGATGCCAAATAGCTTCCTTTGGAGATTTCTGGCCTAAAATTACATCTTTTTATATCTAATCCTATCAATGATGGTTACTAAAACATGTTCAGTGACCTTTTCCTCTAAAATTTTCTTAGAAGAATTTAAATTTATCTGGTGCAGTAATAAAATCAATTATAATGATAAAGAACTAATAGTATTATTAAATATCTCAGGAAAGCAACTGTTAATTCTTAATACAGACTAAGTACAAGCACTACTTTTCACATGCCCATCTCAGACATTACCAATCTATCATGGAATTTCTTTTAAATCTCAACTACACCCTTAGAATGCTAAATAACCTGCAAGTAAGCCCAAAGACAGCACACACGTGGATATCTATTTCTCGTTCCTGGATGAGTATGAACATACGGATTTTTAGAAAGAGGCCTTCTTTTTTCTCTGTAGCTCCAAGTGCAACACCACTCAGAGCATATGCTGAAGGTTTGAAGAAGACCAAAGCACCCTTAGTTTCAGTTATGTAGCAAGCAAGTGCCTGGTTATTAAAGAATCAGAGCTTTCTCTTCTGAGACTGGAGATGTTAGCCTCATGCCCTGGATTAACTCTAGCTCAGGTAATTACACCCTGCTTACCTCACCCCCTAGCAATGTTTTCAAGTGATTCCAGTTTCCTTCACTTTCTACCCTAACCTGCCATACAGTGTTGTGATGAGCTGTCAAACAGCTGCCACGCCTTGCTCCACGATGGTGACTCTGCTTCACTGTATAATTCATAACCATTCTCAGTGTGCTTTGAATCTTTCAGGATAAAAGTGTTACACTAAAAATGCAAGAAATCATCATAATTTTAAAGGCATACAGTACAACTGCTTATTTCGGTTAAATTCAGCATAACATATTTAGAAAATACCTTATTTCATGAAAAACCATAAAACTAGGTTAAAATACCCATGAAACATGCTACAAAGATTATACAAAAAGGTATTTAAAGAAAGCAAACTATTTATCAACTATATGAATATTCTGCCAAAGAAAGGAATAGTAGGAAGAACAAATGCTTAAGACATTTTTATTTGAAAATACATCTGCCTTCATCAGATGGTAAAAATTTCCAATGTCACCCAAGAAAAACAGTGAACAGAAAAATTGAACGTTAAGTCAATGGGAAATGGAGGCTTGCCAACACGTATGAGGAAAGAGATCAAGGATAAATACAATTTTTAACATTTTCTTATTTTTCATCAGGGTAGAGAATTATACAAATTCACTTCATGGAGGCATATAATTTTCACTATAGATGCCTGCTGGCACTTATAGATAGGAACTTGATTTTGGCCAAGACTAAAAAGGGAGACATGGTAAGACCAGGAGAGGCTACTGCAGGCACGTGGACCTTCCCTGAATTGCTGCTTGGGAGAGATGCTTTCGGTTGGTGGTTCTAAACTTCGGCTTCACAGTGGAATAACATGGGGGAACTCTAAAAAAATGCCTAGTCCCAATCCCAAAGATTCAGATTTACCTGATGTGGACATCTGGATTTTTTCTTAAAGCTACATAGGTGATTATCATACATATGTAACCAGGAACCAGCACAGAAAATCAGCACGTTACATTGTTTTCTACCAACTTGGTTATAATTTTGATTTTATTATCTCCTCCCCTGGCGTTTTTTTTTTTTTTTAAACCAGCCTTTATTTAAGGAAAAGAAAGCCCAATGATTTTATTTGAGAGACTATATTGTCAGCTTACATTCTTAATACAGGCCACATAATTAGAGCCCAAAGACCTAATTTCACAGAATGAATGGAGAAGAGAAGAGCCTTCTTAATCTAAGGATTATCTTTCAGAAGGGCCAACTTTCTAACAGAATCTTTCTACAGGAATATGAATTTTTGAACCGGAAATACAAATTGTAAAGGGTCTTGAATTTACAGTTAGCTCTAAGTATATTATCTATGCTACCAATTTTTCTACAGTAAGGTATAAAATCTTATATTAACTTTCCCCTATTTCTGTTCAGAAAATAACATTACAACATTAATCCTTACTTATCATCTTCTCATCCAGGGAAGAGTACTACTACACTCTCAACCAACATTCAGGATATACATATGAAATAGCTGGAAGCATGAGCAGACATAGGTGTCAGCCAGAGGCAAGTACTCCAAGATTACAAGGAATGGTGTGAATAGCTGAGTCCCTGTCTAGGAAACAAGCAGTTTCACTGACTTCTATTAAATACACCAGAACCATTCCACAAGTACTAATACTGAAAATAGTCATAAAATAAAACATAACAAAAACAGAGAAAGAGATAAAAAGTAAACAAAACAGAGTAAGACAAACATATCCATAAGCAGCAGGAAAGATGGTTGGTTATTCCCAGTAATTTAAAAGAAGCAACTAAGGACACACATTGCAAAAGAGTTCTTGAAGTAAATGAAATTAGTCAGGAAAAAGAGATGGAAAAAAACACCAACTAAATATTACATCAGTATATGTTTTATACATAACAAGAGCAAATTCAGTTTAATATATTTTAATAATTCGCAAAAGCAAGTGAAGTTGAGGTAGAAACTCAAAGAGGTCAATTCAGATATCTATGAGTAGAAATTAAAGTTGATAAATTATAACAGAGTAGTAGGTAAGAGCTCACATAGGGAAAAGAAAGGAGAGGTGTACGAAATGTATATTATACATTGTGAAACACTTTACCAGTGTTCTCTGGTACGTAATTCTCACTTAACCCTTATGTTAACATCAGGAAAATTAAGGGTCAGAACAGGAGATATAATTAGAATGAATTGCACATCTAGAAAACAGTTGAGTCAAGGCTTGAAGGCAGATCTGACTGGCAAGTTTATGTTCTTCCTTCTCCACCACACTTCCTCACACTGTAATACATGAAAATCCACCTACACATGCTTGCAAATACACTTTTGTGTGACCATCCACACATGTGTGGGTGTGTGCCTGTGCACGTGCGTGCGCGCACACACACACACACACACACACACACACACAGGTGTTCTATGAACTAACTAGAACATCAACTCACCCCTAGTGATATCAGCCAGCTATTCAAATATCTTTAAAAGTGGTGTTTACATAATAGTCATAGAAACAGGCATAACAGACATGTTTCAAAAGGCATCTCACAATATAAATTTTAGTCTTTTGACATAGACATGGAGGAACAGCTGAGAACATTATTATAAAGGAAAAATAATTTATAAAAGTTCTGCAAGGAGAAAGCACAGAAAATTTGATTGCTCCACTCAGGATCTGGGTGATACCAAGTCCCAGAAAAAGGCAAGGCTCACTTTCAGGTTCTGAATTTCAAGTGAGGGAAACTCCTATTTCTCAGTTTTTGAGTAAGTTTTATATGGGTAGCCTAGTGTTTACTGAAAGAGTAAAATATGTCATAAGCGAGTAGAGTGAGCTGATTCATATGCATTTTCACCTTAAAATGAGTTACAGGTCAGAAAGCTAGGTATTTTCAGTGAAAAACAGCAACAATCTGCGATGAAACAAGTATTTCTGACTTCTAAGAAATTTCTGCACACCGCTTATTCCTGATGAGATTGATCTACTTCACCAGTGCTAGTTAATCTATGTACTAACTGCTAACACAATCAATCGCTGTGGTTCCACATTCCTACTAATCTCATGTCTTTTTTCCACTGGGTTTATAAATTCTGATTCTGCTGTTACTGTGCCCTAATGATCCCAGGTAAAAACTTCTTTGCTAGAGCTTCTCTAGCTATAACATGCATGAATTAAACTATAAGACTTCTAAAATTTTTGCATCATAGGTATCTCTCCTGTTCTGAGAAATCCTGGTTCTATTCACGAATGGGGAAAAATCAAAGTTATTGAAAACAAAATAAATTTGCCTCCACTGAAAACGTGGTTGACATCTTTCTCTGCTTTTCCTATTTTAGTTAATAATAATTTAACTAATAATATCAGTTATTATTATTAAAATAATTAATAATATTAATTAATATTAAATAATTAATATTTGATTATTATTTAATTAATATTTCATTGATATTTAATTAAATAGTTAATATTAAAATAATTAATATTATTTTTAATAATAATAATTCAAAAATTATTAGTTTTTTGAGTTCAGTCTCCTCCTTGCCTTCTGTTTCCAACAGAATTTACCACCTATCCCTACTTATTCCACTTTCCTATTGTGTCTTGTTCATGTCCTTTCAAATTCATTCTCACAACCTGAGAAGGAAGCACTGTCTTCAATTAGTGGAAAATATTTATAACATTTACTTAAGACCTTGGTATGAATTTTGGTAGTGTGAAATGGAATGCGGTAGCCTGAATGCATCTGTCCCACTCCAGACTCACTTGATCTCAGAGCAGTGTACTGGTAAATACTTAATAAGCAGATTTCCACTGAGTTTGAGGATGGTAATATTAGGAACTGACAAATCTGCTCTCTACATGAACTCAGAGGACAGGAACTGTACTGGTGACTAAATTTCATACTAGGAAGATACTTCCATGGATACATGAAAACAGATCGCACAGGAGAGAGGAGCTGCTAAAATGCTACATCTTACCTTACAGCCACTAAGTACAGGTGAATTTCAGTGTGTGGTCCAGGAGAATGAAATAACCTTCAGCATTCTCGTTTCAAGGCTCCTTAAGAAACAGCACTAAGAATTCAACTTGGAACAGGAAAGAACATGGGTTTACAGGAAATGGGGCAAGTATCTTTTGCACCTAGTAAGCTTATCTTTAATTCTAGCACATCATGACTAGGTTTGCAACAAAGCATTAAGATCTCACTGTTATCTTCACTAAATTTTTCAAGTGACATGTTTAGTATGACTAATACACAGAATTGAAATCTTCCAAAATAAAGTGACAATTATTTAATTGAGAATTAGTCTGTAGGAACATTGGGTATTCAAAAATTAATTTATAGGCAACATTTAGTCAAATATAGCAAGAATAAAACTAACAAACTCACGGAAAGCTCATCATTTCTATTCACTCACAGAAGAACGTCTGTAGATAGGTGGTAACTATGCAAATTTGCCTGATGTGAGAAAGGTTATGATTCACCTCATTTAGGCCAACAGTCAGAAGACAAGTGTACCAACACAGAAGAGTACTTGGTTTTAATATTCTTAGCAATATTTCTACATAAAACTTGGGCACTCAGTCTAGTATGGTAAAGTTAGTACTAAAGCAAGCAACATGTTTTACACAACAACAGAAAAAACCTGGAAACTGAAATATAGCAAACATCTGATACTCTTAAATTTGCTGAAATCATACAGGATTACAATTTTGGGCTCAATTCTGGTTCTACTGACATTTATTTAATGCTTATTATAACTTTAACAATTTTCCTTACATATAATACTTCACTTAATTTTCACTATAAGCCAGACTGATACTAGTTCTCCCACTAAAACTTTACAGATGAAGGGAAAAAAATGAAGTAGAAAAGGTCAAACAACATTTTTATTTCCTTCCTTTCCTTTTTGTTTGTAGTACTAGGGACTAAATTCAATGCCTTGCACATGCTAGGCAAGTGCTCTGCCACTGAGCTACATTCTCGGAGTCTTGCTAAGCTGGCTTGCACAGTCCTGACTCAGCCTCCAGAGTCACTGGGATTACAGGTGTGTGCTACCACACCTGGCAAGCAACTTTCTTAACACCAGATGACTAGTTAGCAAAAAAAAAAAAAAAAAAAAAAAACCAAAAAAAAAAAAACCCCAAAAACAAACGAACAAAAAAAAACCATGGTATTGAAACACACTCTATCTTACATCAAATTCAATTTTTTAGGCACTATACCACATTACTGTATCACCATATTACACTCAATCTCACGATTCACAACTGAAAGAGAATGAAAATAACTTCATTGTTGAACTCCAAGAAAGCAAAGAGAAGAATAACTCAATACACTCTTGGTTTCCCAGCAATAAAAGTATAAGAGATCTGATGTTTTAAAATTTTTGCACTCTATTTTTATGAGATGGTAACAAATGATAAATCATCTTTGATTTGTGTGAAAAAACTGAGCAGTATCAAAACAACAAATCCAGCATAAAAACTTTTGCAAGCAGTGATCAATAAGACAAATGATAAGTTCAAAATCATGAAGCTGAGGCAAAGAGGACACTTCTTATTGGTCAGCTCCATCCAAATGAGCCTCCAACATCTCAGACCTGATTAAATACAAATCTGAATTCACCATCTTTACACCAGCAATTCTGACAGCAGAGATATTATTCCCAGCATAATCAATACTTCAAATCATCTCGGACACTCCTCTGTTCAATAAGTTGCCACACCAACTTGCCAAGTATATAATCAATGTGTTTATGTGAATTTCCTCCTTTTCATCTGAATTCCACTTCCCTAGTTGTCTTTAATTATCTATTCTAACATTTTTTTCCTTTTTCTGCTTCCTATTTCCTTTCCCATCAGCACTCTATTTATCAATACCAAATTTCCCATTTTTTATTGTTCTTTATTTTTTATAAGTATATGTCTGTGATACATAAATATACATTCATGTATATGTACATGTACACATAAATACATGAGTTGGTATGTGTACATATTGGACCTTTCCTTCCCCTCTCCCTCCATTCCTAGATCCCCTTGCCATCTCTTCACTCAGCTGAATCAAAGGCAATGAGACTCTTCTAGATCCAATGATCACTTACTGCCAGGAATCTGCGGGCCTGTTCTCCCTCTTCAAAATACGCCCTCTTGCTGATTCTAATCCACTCCATTTTCCCTGACAGCAGGAAGTACTGCAAGTACATTGTAAAGGCAGTCAGTTTGAGTAGATATGTAATTTTAGGTAAGCTTAACCTTCTGAATCTCTCTTTTCTCAGTTGCAAAATGAAGATAACATTACCTAGCTTGCAGGGATTTGGTAAAGATGAGAAATAATGTACATGAACTACAGGCCCAGAAAAAAGGCACTTGATAAATGGCAGTTGTTATTATTATTCCAAAAGTTTAGTAAGTCTTGAATGCTCAGTTTAAATGCCATAAAAAGCATATTTTAAAAGTCTTGTACTTAAAATAATCTAAATTATTTAAGGTCTAATATTAATAATCTGAATAATCTGAATTATTTAAGCCTAAATATTAAGGACTCTATTTTAGTTATTATTTTACACCAAAATACCCTGTACTTACCACACAAACAAAAAGCCTTTAATAGTTGTTAGGTAAAAACAGTACATAAAAAGCCTTAAAGAACTAAATCTTAGGTATATTTTTTACACTAATTACTTTAAAGCATACTTGTAAAGAAATTTGATATTACAATCTTTCTTGTACCTGGAATTTCATAGAGAATGAGCCATTTTAGGTTGCTCATTAGGGTTGCTTATTATTCAATGATAGATTCCAAATTATTTATTTTTAATGGAAAACTGTCTAGAACATCTCTTAGTTTCTGAAATAGAATACTGACCTGATGAAATTTCTTCTGTGCTGATCAATCCACTCATCCTTAACCACTAGTGTGAAATTGTACACACTATTGGTGCCAGGAAGATGTAGATAGCTTACATGTGACTTTCCCTGTCATGTGACATTGCACTTACATTGCCAAACATACTGTTTGGCTACTTTCATATGGTTCTATAATATATGACAATCCATTCCTATATTAGTTTATTTATTGAACTGGTGGCAAACTTTAGCTCTTCAACTATCCCACCAAATTATTCGAGTTTATGAAACTTTGATCCCCTTATTTTTCAAGTTGGAGTCATACCGAATGGGTAATCTTGCCAAAAAGTCTGCCAATAGATAACCAAAATGGTGATGATTAGACAATGAATAAAGGCAAGGGGTGTAGGCATCATGTTCAAACAATACATTACATAATAAGTACCTCAGTCTTCAAACTATACCTAAGAGGTAGGTACTACTATTCCAATTTCCATCTTAAAACTGAGGAACCAAGCTTGGGAGGTTAACCTTTTTGGCCTCGGCTGAACAGTGGTACTAAGTGGAAGAAGCCAAACTGAAATCCTCATATACCATGCTGCTGACTAACCTTTTATTCAGCATTACCAAAAATGGATGACTTTTAAAAAGATAACCAAAGCTTATTCTTTTAAATACCAAAATAATATACTTAAAATCTTTCTAACATGCATTGCACACAGTTTTCCCTTAGTGAGCATGTAATCTGATCTTGCCTTGACAGCTCTAAATGGTCACCTGCCACTATGCTACAGGAAGCTTGCTCATGCTGCTGACCCTGATGGGAAGAAAAGAAGGAAGAAAAGAGCCTTGTGGACTTCTGAATTCCCCTCATCTGTGACTTGAGCTCGTCAATGACACTCACTGCTGTCTTGTAGCAGCTCTGCTCCCTCCTGCACCCTGGGCAGATGCCTGTAGGTTAGAACACTCTGATTTATAACTATTTCTCAGCACTGTAATCTGTGGCCTTTGCATTTCACCTACTAGATTTCTTAGGACAGAACTAAAAAAGAACATATGATAAAAATGAACATCAAGTCTTTTATATAAAAATCAAATAAATGCTCCCTATATACTGGAAGAAAATGAGCAAATCATTCCATAATGCAAAACATAATTTTTGCTGCTGCTGCTGAATTCAGATTAATTCTTTCTGTGGAGGTTATTCCTAAATTAAAGAAAGCAGATATATAACTTATAACTAGGCATTAACATGGATGATAATTTTATTAAAAATACATTTTGGGCAAACAAGAGTTTGTTCTATGTAATATTAGGGGTGTGTGTGTGTGTGTGTGTGTGTGTGTGTGTGTGTGTGTAACTGACAAGGAAATTATTCCCCTTTCAACAAGAATAGTAAGAGGAAGATGATTATGATCTAATATAGCAAGAAAGATTTGTACTGGCTGTAAAGGAGATTTCTTGACATTGAATGGTGTTAAACATTAGAATGTTTTATCTAGAGGATTTTTGACATAGAGTGATTCTAGAACTTTGTTTAAGGACATTCATAGAAAATATGTATTTGCATTCATTTTGAAGTATTTGAATTTGTTAAAAACAAGGCTTTTTTCTTCTACTCCAGGCCAAGATTAATATTCAAGATGATACCTATTATATCATTTTATAGAGCACAGGCAATAGTTTACCAATATGTCTAACATCAATACTTTTTTCAAAATATCTGAGAAACAGAATCACATGAGGTAAGAAGATTAAGGTGTTTTCTTTCAATCCCTCCACCCCATCCAAAGTAAAACTCTTGATGGCAGAAAAAAGTTTTTGGTGGAGCTGCCTTCTGTCCTATCAATCCACAAATTCTCAAATTACAGATCTGCTGTTGTGTTCTGACACATCTGCTTTGCAATGTAAAATAGTGTTTTCTTTAATAAGAATTCTTCAAAAAGCCCTTAGGCTCCTCGCCTTTGTTTGCACAGTCTGAGAGTTTTCATTTAAAGTTTTCACACTGTTTTTAAAATTCCCCATTTTTGTTTCTAAATTAGTTAGAAAAAGTCCATAAACCTCTGTTTTGTCTTCACTGTTTTAGCTACACAGAAGTGGTAGAGAGAAATGTGCAGAGAAATTCCTAAGGTTTCGGTCAAACAAGATTGCCCAAGTGACCAATATCTTTTTCCTCTCTTCTTTGCTGTTGAAAAAGTAGAAGTAGGAGAGCAGAGATGTTCTGTATAGACTTCCCATTCCAGGAATGTAAACTCTACTATGAATTAAGGAATCTCAGAGTAAGAAACAACTCTTATTTATTCTATGGCAACTTCAACTTGCAATCCAATAAGGTAGAAAATAGGAATAGACAGTGAAATAATGACAGAAATATATGGAATTCTGTCCTAATAATCAGAGTAAGGTTGACACTGGATGTTCTGTCTTGATCAAGTGGATCTTAAATTCAGATAAAGCGCACTACTCAATCTAAATGACACTTGTTTCAACTTGCTCAAAGCCCAGACTTAAAACTCGTAAGAATATGGCATCCATCTGTCCTCTCGTTAAAAAATAAAAATATCGATGATGTTTAAGGTATCCACAGGAAACATACACATTTGATCTTTTTACATTAATTGTGTAGAACCATAATAAAGAAATCTAAACTCTTTATTCACAATATAACAGGATTGAGAAGGTAGGTAAGTAACAAGTATATATGAATATGTGACCATTTGTCTCTCTCCAATTTTACTCCAACTTATGGTATCACTATGTACATCTAAAATGTACCATTAAAATAAAATAAAATTAAAAAAAAATTCTCATTCCTCTGGAAGTGTCTTCCCAAACTTTTAAAAGTCTACTCTATTATATTCATCCCCTCATTACCTGCCCTTACACTATCTTGTCCTCCCCCTTATTGTCTTCCTCTTGTCTAATAATAGTCTTCCTTCTAATTTCTTGACATCTTTTTTAGATTCCACATATTAGGAAGAACAAGCAATATGTGTCTTTCTGAGTCTAACCTATTTTGCTCAACATGATGATCTCCAGATGTATCAATTTTTCTGGAAATGACAAAATTTTGCTTTTTATGACTGCATAATACATTATACACATTGGCCACTCCAAATATGAAACTGGGGAGGGAGTGCAAGAACAGTGGTAGTGGGGTGATTAAAGTGTGTTATACACTATACATGTACAAATGTGCCAGAATAAAACCCATTAGTCCGTACAACCAATATTTACTAATAAAAATGTGGAAAAAAATGGAAAAAAAAAGTCTACCTTTTAAGGTCTTGGGCCCTTTCTTTCATAATACCATCCTGACACGCTTACTTTCACTCAGTCTCTCTGTCAGTTCTCCTCTGTAAAAATCATTTCTTCCTCACTGATCAAAGTCAAGAACAGGGACCAGAGTTGTATTTCAGGAAAAAGGGAGTCTATTAATATCTTAGTTTCTAAAACAGGGTACAAAATGCTGATTGGTCATTGCACCATTAGTATATACATGTATGACTATGGGCAAAATGTTAGAGTCTCTATGCCTGACTTTCTTCAACTATTGATGGCAAATATCTTTTAAAGTCATTTGAAAGATAAAATGTGAAAACATGAATACTATGCTTAGTATAATGCAGGGAATATAGTAAGAATCAATGAGGATTCACTTTTACGAATCCTTATTTTCTACCTTCTATAGATGACTGCCACAAAACGATCTGAAATTTCTTCAGATGTTCTAATTTCCTAAAACTGAGACTTATACCAAAGGCTGGATATCTGAAATTCCCCTACTTCTACAAAGACTTTCCTTCATGACAATGACATGACCTAGACTACAGAAACAGTAACTCGCAACAGCATCTAGGGTCAGTAGACTGCACAATTCCTTCCTATTTCCCTATATCACACACCCATCAGCACAATAGATTTCCATATGAAATTTGCTTTCTTGAGACGTGCAGAAAAATTGCCTTAATTTTCCATCTAATTTATATATTTTAATACTGAATGGTTCTCGTTTGAAATATATTCCAGTAGCGAATCTCATCTCACTAGAAGATATTCATCTTCTAGTTTTAACATTGTAGAAATTGCTTTATTGACTACCAATTATCCATCAGGTCTGGAAGCCTCCAGTACCAAAGGAGGCACTGTCTACAACCCAGCAGAAAAGGGAGATTTAGCCAATGGCAAGGCTCTAGTCCAGGGTATCTTAAAAGATAGCTTTGGGAAATGTCCTCTGGTTACCTGTACCTTAAGAATATTACAAGTGCATAGGAAAGGATTTCAGATGTTTATTGTCTTCTTTAGGTGAAAACAGTCCTTATGTATCTTACATATAAGGCATAGCATTCACTACCATTTGCTGTCATTTATAATTTCTACCAAAAGTGGATTATGCATTTCCCTACATTCTTAAAATGAAATTTACTGGTTAACATTTAATCTCTCTTAATAAATCACTGTCATCTTTTTGATGTACAAGCTGTACAATCAGGGAGAAATGTCTGCAGGGGTTATTTGATGTGCAAAGTTGCCTGCCCTGCCATAGAATGGCTCCAGACTGTTATGTGTTTTCACTTTCCATATATATATTTTAAATAGTTTATCTCTCTCCTCCCTTTTGTCAAGCTGTCAGTCAGCTGTCACTTTTTACTGCTGTCAGTGTGCCTGCCTTTATCACACCCCAATTTGATGCTGTTAATCTGCTGTCAGCTGAAAAATCAGATAATCAAGACCTCCGAAATTACATTAACAGTGTAAGTTGGTGGGCTGTGCACTGCATGGAGATTTTGAGATATGAGTTCTAGTTCTTGTTCTGCCTATACTTAGCTGTGTGATTGTGGGAAGACACAACTTCTCTGGGCTACCTTGGTGTCTTCATTCATAAAATGAGGAGGGTGTTTGTGTGTGTGTGTGTGTGTGTGTGTGTGTGTGTGTGTGTGTGTGTGTGTGTGTTTGTAGGGTAGGGGTAGGGTGGGAGAGACAGAGACACAGAGACAGATAAAGACAGAGCTGGAGGGATACTAAGAGATACATCATCTTGACCTGAATCTTAAATTTTTCTGGCTATCAGAAAAGATATAAAGCTCTTTTATGAGTTAACAAAATTCAGGGAAGGGTACCACTGACCCTTTAAAGTTTTAAATTCAAGGTTGCTCTTTCAGTAATCATCTTACTTAACCTCAGTGTTCTGAATTCACTTCTGATCCTCTGAAAACTCTCTTCTTTCGTTGCACAAGACTATTGTTTCATTGTTGACCTCCTGACTCTTAGCTTTTCTTTTTATTTCAGCCATAGACTTTTCCTCCTTCAACTCAAGCATCACTGGTCATTGCTAAAAGGTTAGATTGACATGGAGGAAGCAGCAAAGGAGTCTGACAAGCAGCAGCCTGTATGAAAATCAGATTGTGTATCTTTGAACCCAACTAAAGAATGTGTCATGGTGTGTGAATGCAGCTAATATGTTAGGAGAGATGAGTACTGAGAACTGACCACAAGACTTGGAGCCATGGAACTCACCAATGACCCTAACGAAAATAGTCTTAATGCAAGAACTTTAGGAAAGAATAGAAGGAATAAAACTGGAAGCAGTAAATATCGATAACTCTGCTGAGAGGCTACACTACTAAGAGAAGCAGAGAAATGAGGCAGTAGCAGAAGGGAAAAGTACGATCCAGAGTGATTTTTTTTTTAATGTAAGAAATATTTCTTTTGTGTGCTGAAAGGTATGATTCAAAAGAGGAAAATTAATGATGCAGAACAGAAAAGAAGGAATTGCTAGAACAACAGTCCTTGAATGTGCAAGAAGAACAAGTTCTGGCAACGAAGTGGCCATAAGGCCTCCTCAGACAGAAGCAAAATCATTTCATCCACCGCGACAGGTGTGATGACAAAGAATATGTGCCCAGAAGCAGATACGGTGGTGTCAGTGTATAACAGTTCCCTTCTGACTGTCTCTATTTTCTCAAGCTCAGCCGATACTGAGCACAGATAAGGTGGTGTTTGAGGGTTTTTTGGACAACAACAACAAAAAAAAAAAAAAAAAAAAAAAAAAAAAAAAAGAAGGCATGATCTACTGTCCAAAGAGGGGAAATATGGCACGCCTGACAGACAGTCCAAAGGCCCTCTTGGATTCAGGAGCAGGAATTTAGAACACGCGATGAAGAAATGGACTTAATCAGGTTGGGGATTCTGACAATCAAACACAAAGCAAATGACAAAACAGATCACAAGACGATAAACATAATGATGGAATATAGACGTTAAGCTGCATAAAGAAAGACAAAATAGGGCAAGAATGAATGTAGAAGTTGACTCAATTGGACAATAGATCTGGGGAGGTCAGAGGATTGTCTGACGAGGAATGATAAAGCAACTAAATAAACCAGCCTCTCTGTTTACACTAGACTGACCTTTCGGCAGAGAAATTCTCTGTTTTCAGGAGTCTCTTACAGGAGTGAGACAGTTCTTCACATTCAGGTAGCTGTAATGTGCTTGGTTTTAAGTTAACTGGGGTGGGGGAGTGTTCATAAGAGGAAATAATCTTTTATTGGGTTCTATTATATCCAGCCTTTATCCCTAGACATCTGGTATGCATTATTTTATTTAATCATTTCATCATCCCTATGAGGTGACAAGGTAAATATAATCAAAACCATTAAAGAATGTAAGTTCAGGGTCATTCGCTGGCACAAGTCACAGAGGTAATAAGTGGGAACGGAGACTCAACTACATGTATGTGTGAGCACAGCATTTCAGGGCTTCCCAACCCTAAATGCTGAAGACATACAAGGAAACATTTTCAAGGGAACAGTCTCTCTTGCAACTATTTTTCTAGTGTTTGGAAGCAGGGCAGAGGGTGGTGAGGAGAGCAGTAGGTGGCAACACAGGAGCCACAAGTCCAGTACTACTGAACACCCCGGTGACACTCATGCTCTTTTACCAGACAGCAATTTTATAAATCCTCATTCATTCTGCTAGAAATATGGTTTTTCCCTCTTCTTTGGTTAATATCTATGATAATACATAGAGCATATTAAATTAATAGTTTAACTATATCTTCTGCTTTATTTTTATTGAAACTCATTTTTGCCATGAGCAAAATTATACACGTTTAGGTAGAAAGATACAAGCATTCAACAAAAGTTTTTTTTTTTTTTTTAATCACCTTGGCTATTTTGCCTTCGGAATTACTAAATATTTTTCAACATCTCAACAAAATAATATGCTTTTAAAACCGCAGGCATTAGAATGATTGTCATTCATGCAAATAATCACTTACTTACACTGTATGAGTTCGGGTTGTATAAAGCAAATTACCATTTGAAAATAATTCAAATAACACTCTGGGCTAAGACCTTGCTTATGAATGCTATCTTGGTCACAATATTTCTTAACCTTCTTCTGTTTAGCTACATTCTTTTATGTTAACATGGTTCATATTAATAAACTATTCAGTTGCCACAGGTGTATTAATATAAGATGTTGTAAAGGCATAGCAGATGCATATAAATTTAGGACGTTTGTCATTTATTTGGAAATCTATAGCAGTAGATTAAGGTAACAAGGTAAATTATAGTCACTTACTTAGAGATATACATTTTCCTATAGGGTATATGAAAAACTTATTTAAAAAAAAAAGCTGATATTTTAAAGCTAATGACAGGAAAAAGGAAAGAAAGGGGAAAGGGGATAAATGGAAAAATATAAATAAACCTGCTGTAAATAGGGAAGAGGGGAGCAGAAGGGAGGGGTGAGGAAGAGGGGGAAGAGGTACAAAATAATCATGATGAATGTGACCATTATATATACAATGTACCAATACATGTTCTTGGTAAAAAAATAAAAAAAAATAAAGCTAATGATAAATCTCAAGTATAAAAATGATAGTTTCCAGAAATTGAAAATCTCTCATCACACCCATGAAAACTGTATGTCCACAGAAAGTCCTCCATTCATGGATTCAGCCAATCGTAGATCAAAAATATTTGAGAAGAAAAAAAATGCACCTGTACGGAATATGTACAAACATTTTTCTTGTCATTGTTGCCTCATTAATACTACATAACAACCAGTTACACAGCCTTTACATTGTACCAGGTACTGAAAGTAATCTAGAGATGACTTGAAGCATACAGAAAGATACACATTGGTCATGTGAAGTTTGGTATCCCTGGAGAGTCCCAGAACCATTCCTCCACAGCTATGAAGACGTAACTACACACACACTCACACACACACCCCTACCTGAAAATTGTGATATTAATTTCATTTAGTTTTATAGTTTCCAATAAAGCAGATACATCACTAAAAGTTATTAGCAAATGACCTACAATGACAGGCAGCTTTAACAGTACATGGAAATTTCAATCAGAAAGCATACAGCCTAAACTTAACCCAATCTGTGACAATAATAAAGTGACTACAAGCCAATCTCTTCTCCTCTTAGCTGCTATTTTCTGCAATCCATAAAGTAAGCATTGTGCAAGGTGGTCTAACTTAAATTTTATGCCTCACTAACTTGATTTGGTATGGTACAGGTTTTTTCATCAATGAATTATTAACTAGTAAGGCACTCAAATAATTCAACATTGTAGGTACAGATGAGGACTACTGTCCCAGCAGCAAAATCTGGGTGAACTCAGTAAGCTTAGAACATAATAACTAACACTGACATCCTGCACAGCATGTATGGATATTAAATCATTTCCTGCGTTCACTTCAGAGATGGGAAAGAAACAGATGTCCCCGAACTCCTTTTAAAGATGCAGTCAATTACGAAACAGCAGCATCCCCACTTAGTGTGAGTCCCACTGAAGTAAACTTTCTAATCACAAGGGAGAAATATTCCTGGTGGTAGTAAAAATAGTTTTGCAGGATTTAATCAAAAGTGAAAAAGAATTCCAAAATGTTCCCTTTGAGCCACATCATCCATTGCTAATTCAGGGTGGGCCCAGTAACAAGGGTAATAAAAAATGTCCTTAGTAACTGAGAAAGAAAAATGGCTATTAAGTGTATTTGCAACTCAATATAGAAGATTTAACATTTTATTAATATCAATAACAAAAATGAAGAAGGAAAACATAGAAGAAAGCAATATATGAAATTAAAGTCATTCAAACCATGAGATTTAACATTGATTCATTTAGAAGAGTTGCCATTATGCATATAAACCAATGGGCCTAAGCTGAATGTGAAAGCAGAGAAATATGCTTGACAATAAGTTCCATAACAACAATAACAATAAAACAGTAAGTGCTGAAAGCCAAAGTCGCATACAAACGCAAATATATATGAGTAAAGAAAGGAAGAATGCAATAGCTGTACCAACCATTCCCCAATAGTTTGGACACAAGATCATCTAAAATCTTTGTAAATCACAGCATGGTCAGACAGTACTCAATTATCTAACTGACCAAGCTGATGCTGAAAAGTAACAATTGGCAAGAAGAACACCAAGTTCTACATATTTGAGAAGTAATTTATGACACAAAATTGAGAACAGAGTCAAAGACACTGACCTGCTCACATCAGGAAACTTGATGGGAAAGTAAATAACTTGGCACTTGGGTCTGATGATGCTTTCCAGATCCTTAGGTCTGTGATCAGGAATCAGCTTCATAAATTTCCCAAGAGAAGTGAGAAATGACTCCATATTAAAAGCTGAGTTGAATACAACCACATCAGCCACCAAGCTGTAAAGATAAATGAAAATGACAAGATTAGATTCACTCAGTTATTTTTATGATATAAACTCTGTATTAATCAGAGATTACATTGCACCTTAGGCTTAGAAAGAACACTTTATTTCCCATAAGTATATATCAAAATGTCTGTAACAGAAAATTAGTTTCATTAGTATTCTATCATATGAAATTGTGTTGGTGTCATCAAAGAAGAAAGACAACAAGAGTATTAAATGATTTGACGGGATCACATGAGACTACAGACCAAAGCATATGTCCCCATGATGCCAGGAACTTTCCACATCATCAATAACATGAAGTACAGCAAGACTTCTTCTGCTGTAACCCAATCAACATTAAGCTTCTCTAACACTGGGATGCACTTCATTTTACACTGTACTACTGAGAACAGGATGTTTACAATACTTCTCATTACTTTAGAGGAAACTAATTCATATAAAGCTACGTTCGTACTGGGCCATGATATATACAATACTATTTGATTAAAATCTATGTCCTGCTTTAGTTTTTGCTTTAAAAACTTCTGTTACATTTTTTAAAGTTCTGGGACTATATAGAAAGGATGGTATCTCTACAGATAAATTATTTCATTATTATATTTAGGGTAATCAGAAAAGTAGAAAAATATTAGTGGAAATGAATCCAGAAATCCATACCATTCGATCCTAAGCATTACATAAAGGAATGTATCATAGAAGACCTTAATACCGTAGAGCTTTAGAATTAAACAAAGCAAATGTAATACTGGCTACTGCTTTTTGCAATAAGACTGTGTTCCTCTCTTTACTGTTTTTAACATAAAATAAATTGTTAAATGAAAATGTAAAAGTAGAGTCAGGCATGGTGGTGTGTGCAGGCAATCCCAGCAATCTAGTAGACTGAGACAGGAGGATCACAAGTTCAAGCCCAGCAAGGGCAACATAGCAACTAAGGGAAACACTGTCTCAAAATAAAAAGTAAAAAGGACTGGGATGTAGCTCAGTGTGAAGGTCTTGGGGTCCAAGCTCAGTACCAAAAAACAGAAAAAAAAAAAAAAAGACAAAATTTCTTGTGACATAAACTTGTCAGAGTTTTCAGATTGTCTATAAGATTTTCTTGGACACCAATAAACACAAGTGATAACTAGAGAGGAGCTGAATAAAACCTGAATGTTTGTATGATCTCTTTACAAATCAGAAATTGATTTAATAAATCACCATTCTGATTTTGGAAAAATGCCTTGTTTCATTTAACAAATGATTCAATGTGACTGCATCCTAGTGAAATGCACACAAATACTGCCATAAGCAGGTAACATAAGATTAAATACAGAAAATGGTTGGTTATATTTCACCCTAAAATATGTAATAGATAAATAACACTGAAAAGAAGACATATAATGAAAGGCTGAGGTAGGAGAATGGCAAATTTGAGCCCACCTTGGGTGATTTAGCAGTTTAGCAAGACCTTGTCTCAAAAAAAAGTTTAAATTTAAAAAGTAAAAAATGGCTGGAGATGTAGCTCAGGGCAAAAGCACTGGGTTCAATATTCAATAACACACACAGAAGGAAGGAAGGACGGAAGGAAGGAAGGAAGGAAAGAAGGAAAGAAGGGAGGGAGGCAGGAAGAGAGGGAAGGGAAGGGTTGCAAGGGGAGAGGAGAGAGGAAGAAGAGGAAGAGGAAGAGGAGAAAAGAGGAAAAAGGGAAGACCTGTAAGTATATAGGACTACAAAACAATAAAATCAACAAAGCTTATAGACTGGATTAGCACTACCATGCCAAATCCTCAGTGTAGTTTACATCTTATTTATTGAGCTAAATTTACTATTTACATTTATTTATATCTTTACTAAGATAGATTTACTATTATTAATACATAGTAAAATGAAAAACCAATGAAAGAAATGTTGCCTTGCTACTCCTGTTCCCCCCTTCCAAAATTGCTTTTGCATACAAGTGTTTTTCTTTCTGTTGCTACCTGATGCAAACTTGAGAAATAGGCGTGATTACAACACGGGAAATACAAGGGAATGTCAGAGAAATGCTGACACAACACTAAGCAACAAGAAAGCCAGTATAATAATACTCCAAAAGTTGAAGAATGTTTTACAGCTAGTCTGTTTTTACCATATGTCACATATTGTAATAGCGACCCACAGATCCTAATATATAGTTACGACCTGTGTTCATAAGTCACAGGATTAGTGAAACCTCTGTTTAAGGTGAGCACTTATGTCAGTCATCTTTAAAGTCTTTAACTGCCACAGAGTCAAGAAAGAAATCTGACAGTGCCAACAAAAGCAGAAGTCAGCAAGAAAACTAAAGAAACATTTGAGGAAGCAGGAGTCATACTTTTCAAAGAGAATCAGAACAGGACTGCTTCCTGACACTCTGATTTTTCCTCTGGACAACTGTGAACCATTTTTTGCCCATTAATAAAGCAAAGGGTGATGAGGGCCACTTCTTTCCCTCCAAGCGTGTCTATCAGTTTACCCTCTTGGGAAGAGAAAGGCAAAAAATCATGTGCAAGATTTTATAGTCTCTTTCTCTACGAATAAAAACAATTTTTGATAAAAGACAGGAAGGATAGTGAGCAAAATTCTTTTTGGATATCTGCTTTCAAAAGGCATGCAACCCAACTCCTTGCAGTCTTCAAAATCTAGTCTATGACAAAGATTCGAGACTGTTTACAGAAATATTCTTTTTGGTACACTTCAGCCAATATGAGAGGGTGTAACTTCCATTAACTTTAAAGTCACCCATAAAGGGAAAAATAGACTTAATTTTTTTCCCAGTGATTTCTCAAGGGTAATAAACACACACTATCTAAAGAAAAAAAGTCATGCTAATTCAAGAAATCATAAAAATATTGTGAATGTTTCCATATTGATAAAGCACAAAATGATTTTATTTTCATTTTAAAAACATATTTCCCTACTCTGTTTCAATATGAAATATTTTAATTTTATTATGAAATTTTAAAACGGTTGCTTTTTTATGAGATATTTGACGTGAAGCAGTTCCACTCTATTTTGATAGCACTGCTACTTTACAATTGAAGCAGCTTGTAAAAATGATTGCAGGAAAACATTTACAAAATGCTCAAAGATAGAATTATTATCATATAGATTTTTTTCTATGCCAACTAAACTATGAAATAGACTTGCAAGGAAGGAGGGTCTGTTTAAACACAGTATCAATGGCTAGTAACTGCTAATTAAGGTGAGTAAAATGTACATAATCACTGCCAAACTGATTCTATTCGACCAGTGCAGGTATGTAAACAGGATCCAACAGCAAAGCCATTTTAGAGTTGTTATTAACGTCTTTCATTAACAAAGTATCAGGAAAAGACTGTTGAAGTACCAATAGAGAGGATCCTCACCTTTAAAATGTCATGGTATTTTAAGCTTGCATCATTTCAGAAGACTCAATGAGAGAGAAAAAAAAAAAACAAGGAAAAATTCATTTTCTATAGTTTTCTGTCTTAAAAACAATTAAAAAGATAGGGTGGAGGTGGTGGGATAAAGTCCCTCGCTCTATTATGCATTAATTTTTATTTATCTGTAAATTTCTATTTTGCTTTTAGCTGAATATGGTGAAAGAGGTTGGTAAATGTAAGTTGACTAACTGTCCCTTCTAAAAGCAAGCCTTAAACAATAAATCATGGACTCAAGGGGTGAAGATCCCCACCAACCTCTTGATTCTACTTTGAATGTCATGAAAAATACAGTTAATTAGTCCAACATACAATTAGATTGTGTTATATACATATATATATATCTCAAAAGGAGTAACTATGATCTCAAATTAGTCCAACATACAATTAGATTGTGTTATATACATACACATATATATATCTCAAAAGGTGTAAATATGTAGCAGAAGCACAAGTAATTACTTCATGGATGGGATGTTTAAATCTTTCCAGCTACCTTAAGATGTTTATAAGTGTATATAGTACAGCTCCAGATTTTAAAACTAACCATCTGCAAAGAAAAAGATGGCAAAGGACACAATACAATGCAATCTATACGCACCATGAAAGAATTTGGTTGTACCCATATTGAAAATCCCTCTCCTGACATTTTTTGACAGGATATACCAATTGGTTTTCGTGGAAGTACAGAATCTTTTTCAATTTCCCAAGGTCAGGTCGAAGGGCAGCCAGTTCGGTCAGATTAAGCACTGAGCTTGCAAAGAGGATCCTAGAAAACAAAGAAATTAGGGTTTACTGTCCTAAGCATGCTTGAAGGGAGTCATCCTTTGCCCTTCTCTCTTCTCTCCTCTTCCCGATCCATGGAAAACACATCACCTATAGGGACACACAGAAACACATCACCTACAGGAACACATCACCTATAGGGACACACAGGAACACATAACCTATAGAACACCTGTAGGAACACACCAATAGTTAAGCCTTAATACTATGTAGCAGCACTCACATTCTAAGTTTTGATTTCTTAAAAAGCAGCTTCTCAGAACTATAAAAGCCCTGAATCTCATTGGTCTTCTCAGCTCAGTTACCAAGAGATTGGGAAAAAGAAAAAGAAAGAAAGAAAGAAAGAAAGAAAGAAAGAAAGAAAGAAAGAAAGAAAGAAAGAAAGAAAGAAAGAAAGAAAGAATTTGGAGGGATTTTATTGAAAAACGTAAGAAAAGCTCTGTCTGAAGGACAAGCAGAACAAAAATAAGGCTGACTGGGGAACACTTTGCTTGCTAGTTTTATTACACTTGCTTTCTTTATGCAACCAACTACTGAAATTCAATACACAAGCAAAGATGGCACATGCTTGTGTTATGACATAAACCCTTCTGATTTATGCAATAGACTTATCTACTATGGTCTTTTCCTCTTAGCATGTTTTCCCATGCACCTTCATTTGAAGTATCCTATAATACCTGCATTAAAAAAAAATTTTTCTTCTCCATTATTGAACTGCAATGCCACCAGATATACAATCTGTAAAAACCCTTATATAAAAGGGTTTAAAAATTTTGATGAAAGGCTGACCCATTGTCTTCAGAAAAAAATAACCTGAAAGCATACCTATCTATGATAAAAGCAAGTGTTTACTGATACTCTCATTCCACAAACATTTACTTCAGTGGAATAGAAGGGAACCACGACAAACAGAAAAGATGAACGAGACAGTCCATTGGATGAATACTGTCTGTAACAGAGACATACTCGAAGCATTAGAGGAACAAACAGAAAGGAGTACAATGAGACAACCTAGAAATGTTTCCCCAGTGAGATAGCTACCACACACAAACACAAAAGAAAGACAAGTACAGCTCCTGAGCAGCTGAGGACATTTAAATGGCACAATTTTGATAGAATGACACCTTTATAACATAATGTAGCATCCTTTGACCCTTCTGGCTTTAATTCTCATTCCAAAAAATAAGGTTCAAAAAGGTTAAGAGTTTTTTTCTGGATCACACTGGTGGGAAGAAGCAAAGCAGAGGCTGCTGGTATTCTAAGCCTGAAGTGCTTTTCATTACACCACAGATACAAATTGGTTGTGGACCACTTACATTACAAATGTTTTTTTCTGTACTTAATAAATATAAAATATCATCCTTGTTATTACCATGATTACAACCACAATAAATCCCCCCTTGCTGACAAGCCAAATGGCTAACTTCAGGTGTTTATATGATCTGCAGCACTAGCCTTTCACACAAGAAGAATGATTACATAATAAGTGCATATATCATAAATAGGAATTCAAGTGCCTTCTTCATAGGCTACAAGAAGCACGTAAGACCAAAAGCCAGTAATCCCTTTTTAAACCGCATATTAATTTTATGGCTTATCACTTTAAAGTTTAAAAAAAATCTCATCAAGGCCACTTGTTTTTTAAACTGTTTATACCCAACTAAAGCAATCAGGAAAATTATGGTCAGATACTGCCTTGTTTTGTCCAAAGATAAACCTTGCCACTGTCACCAAGTATAGTACAAGCCCTTCTAGAACTTACAATGAAAAATTCTGAAAATACAAAGATATTTGGTTACCTACAAAGAAAGCCTTAGCGGAGGAAAAAAATACTAACTTCTTTTTTTAAAATACTAATTTCTATAATCTAAATTGTGTGTCTATTACTGAGTCATCCCCCCTCTTCTTCTAGTCTCCCTCTCCCCTTCCCACCATACACACTATTGCAGGGACGGTTCACAGTTTTAATGAAGTTCTGAATGAGCTTAATGTGTTTCACACACAAAGAAACATGCACTAAATGCAGCCCTTATATGACTAATTCATTACAAGGGAAAAATGCAACATGTATGACTTATTCATTTAAGACTTGTGATGAAGAAATCT
Organism: Hystrix cristata; assembly: GCA_004026905.1. NCBI lineage: Eukaryota > Metazoa > Chordata > Mammalia > Rodentia > Hystricidae > Hystrix > Hystrix cristata. The sequence goes on along the minus strand of PVJO010007221.1, from coordinate 17,862 downwards.
GGGAGACACCAATTTGATCAAGTGAGCAAATTCAGTAAAGTACACCGACAATAGGACAAAATGATATCATGCATGCCCAAATGTGATGCACTGAGAAAGATACAAGTCATCTATGTAGTATTCCAACCCAAAATGCCTGATCTGAATTTAGTCATGAGGAAAAAATCAGACAAATATTCTGGAAAATAACTGTGCTGCATCTCAAACATGTTAATGTCATAAAAGACAAAAAAATCTAGATTAGAGGAAAATAAAGAGATCTCAAAACAAAATCCAATGTATAATCCTTGATTGGTGTGATAGTTAACTGACTGTCAATTTGAGTAAGAGACTCCCAACTAAACTAGATCAATTTAGTGCTGAGTGTGGCTGAAGGGATTTACTGAAGACTGAAGACCCATCCTGGATATGGGTTACACAAACCTATAGGCTTTCTGTCTGAATAGAATTAAAAGGAAAAAGAAGAAGGAAGGCTCACTTCTGTTTCTTCGGAGGAGCGCCAGTATTCACCTTTACCTTGGACGTCCTCTCCTGGCTTCTAGCACAGGCCCTTCCGTCTCCAGCACAGACCCTATAGTCTCCTCATATGGACCCTCCAGTCCCCTTGCACAGGACACTACACTCCAGGACACAGACCTTTCTGCACTTTTCACATCTGTGTCTATGGGCAGCCATTGTAATCCAATCTTGTAAATTCTTTTATTTTGTATTATCTTGCATTGAATCTGTTTTTTTCGTCAGCACTGATACAGTTGGATACTGGAATGGGAAAGCGTAGTTAAAAGGGACATCATGAAGACAACAAGAGAAATGAGAATATGGACTGAATGCAAGATTATAAATTTTTATTGATCTTTAATTTCTCATGTATAACACTTTTGTTCCAGTTATTTAGGAGAATATCCTTATTCTTAGAAGATTCATGTTAAATTATTTACATATGAAGTATCATGATGTCTGCAACTAATTCTGAAATGGTTCTCTAAAAATGCTACTATTAATAATAAATATTCATATGTATTTACATACAAATTTAAAAGTGTACAAAAACATTAGCAATTGATTAATCTGTGTAAATTAGATGCAATTCATTGTCCTATTGCAAATTTTTCGTAAATTAAACATTTATAGAACTACAGATTTGGGGGAATATGAATTAAACTATAGTAAATGAAGGAAAAAGTCTCTATTCCCTAAACAACAAACCCATCAATATGTATTTCTAACCATAATCCAACTGTTAATTTTCTACATAAAGACTTTCCTCAAATTGAACCATCTGTACCAAGTGTTTAACCAAGGCAAGCTCTTTGCTCCACTTTTACTACATGTCCCCTCTCCTTACCCTACCTACCTACTGATCCCTAATGAAAGATTCCAAACTGAAAGTTGAGCTTTTGGAGAAAACCGCACATATTAGAGAATGCAACGCTATTAGAAGAAAAAATGGCAATAATTTTCATAATACTGGCCATCTGAAACTGCCCATGCAAGACGTCTTTCAATTTAATTATTGAAAGGAAATTAATTATACTTTCATAACAAATCTTGAAACAGTCCTCATTTATTCCCATCATTAGTAAAATACTTCTCTTCGTTTCTTCATTTAGGAAATAGTAGTTAAACTGGACAACAAGCAATCCCTTACATCGTTAGCCTAGTGCCCAAAAGAAGTCATAATGTCCACACACACAGAAAAGCAGGTATGAGCCACGGGCAAGTTTTACTTTGTTCCCTGCCATTAATTTTTTAAAGTTGATGATTATACAATGAATGGCAGCACTCAATCAGCAGTTAATCCCTGGGCTACCAATGTTCATTTTGCCTCAGGTATTATTTAAGCAATAAATCCTAACAAGGTGCACTTTATCATCCCACAGTGTGACTCTAGCAGGAAGGGCACAAGGTGATAGCAAAAACCACTAGGAACAAGATAATTCCCGACAGCTGCTGCTTGAGCACAAGTTAAATTGAACAGTTTATCTCAGCATGAAGATGTTATAAGGTTTTATGTTTAATATTTTAAAATTAACATAAAACCCAGAGAAAGCAGTTGGACAATCTTTCACAAACATGGCATACTACAATCACTGTATAAGCTGGATTACTACTTATTACCATGCTACTACAGAATTAAGCTGTTTTTAGACCACCAAAGAACTTTAAATTGCAACTTTTGTCTCCGTAAAAGAAACCTGTATTTAAAATGTCTGCTAAATTCAAATTAACGGCTACATCATTAGCTTACCATTTCACCCAAAGTACAAGTTGCTATTCCAATCGTCTAACCAAAATGGCTCTACACTGTAAGCACATTAACACTATTCCCTGTATTGGGAATAGTATCCATATAGATATTTTAATTGTTTCCAGTGCACATTTAATATACAATTGGAGCCATATTTGCTTAAAGAATCCAAAACAACTTGGCATAATAAAATTCAAGATTATGGATTTTACTCTTTTCTAATCAGTTTGAGTAAACCCAGGTTTTTGTTGCTTTTTACCTTATTGACATTAACATGTAAAATGGAAACGGCGAAACAGACCATGTTCTATAGAGGTGTTAACATTACTATCAAGATGCATACTTCTCTATCATAAATGGTATGGAAGGGGAGTGGAATATGAGACAGAGGACAGGCACTGCATATTCCAACCACTGCCCATACAATCTAGTAATAATCCTTCATGAACTCAGTTATCTCATTCTTATCTCATGAAAGTTTTTCAACAGGACTTCCCCCTAAAATTATTTATCTGCTAACAGGATAGAGTACACAATTTACCAGACACTAGTCTGAGTTAATTATACTTAAATGATTTCTTGCATGGCTTCAGTAGGCCTTGGACAAGAGTAAATTCTTCCAGCTGGGTCACTTTGCTCAAAAGCTAATCTTTCCATCTGGATTCATGCTGTTCAGCTTCTGTAACAAAGTTTTTGTTCTTTGTTTCCTCCTCTTGGGTTCCCGTTCCTTGACACTACTCCCCAGGACCTGAGTTCCTCTCTTTTCTGAGATGGAGTATTTTCTATGCTGATGGATATGTTCTATAACTGTGCCGTCCAAATACGACCAGCCCACATATGGCAACAAGCACTTCAAATGCACCTAGTGCAGCTGATGAAGTAATTTTTATTTAATTTGATCTGATTAAGTTTAAATTTAAATTAAACAGCCGTATGTGGCCACTGGCTACTATGCTAGAAGGAACACCTCTGGCTAGACTAGATTTCCCTAACACCAACACTCCTTCATCCATGATATCAAACACAACTGCCTGCCTAACTGACTTTCCTGAACAGAGCCTTGACCTGCTTGTGATAACCTAACTGCTAAGCTTCCCCTTGCTATCTCAATTTCATCTATCAGGCTTTCCAATTCTGAAATGGCACTATTCTACCCCTTTTATAATTAAAAAAATACACGTGTCCCTTACAGAAAATGTTTAAGTACAAAAATGTAAATAAATTTAGTATCACCTATAACCACTTCAAACATAGAAAGTAATTATTCACATGTTGGTGAAGTCTAGCAACTACATGTTAAGTACCTGTTTTTTGCAGGTTACTGGGCTAAATGATGGCCATGAAAGAGATAACAAAAGTGAAGTAAATAGAAAATTGCTAGGATGAAGAACTTAGTGAAGACTAAGACACTAGGAGCACACTGTTCAATTAAAAAGTGACCAAAGATGAGGTTGAAGAATTATGTGGGTCTTTGAAAGACAAGAAATTAATTTCAAGTTTTATGTTAAGAACAAAGGAAAGAGACTAAAGGATTTTAAGTGAGAAAGTGACATAAATATACATACACTTATGCTCTTTGAATGTGTTTATCTTTATTCTTCTCATTTGTAACAGGTGTATCTCACTGCAGTTTGATTTTTGTGTTTGATAGTCTTTTTTTCTTTAAACTCTTAACACCATGCTGTTTTACCATGTTGGAAAATACTTATAAAACACAGGATTTTAATAAATTCCACATGTTTAATCAAAGCAAGATTATTTTAATCATATAGCTATAAAAGTTTTGAAATTGACTTTGTGTAATCTGTTATATCTTTGTTGCTTTTGTTTATATTCTCAATTTTTACAGATCATTTTTAATGTCAGAAAACTTTAATGTATAGAAAACTTTAACTAATGTATGGAAAACAGAATGTAAGGAGTCACAGGCAGACAGCATAAAGAAAAGAAAAGAAATGACAGTCACTTCAACTAAGATGCTAACGCTGAAGATAATGCCATGTGGGCTGCTGAGTTTTCTGATGAAACTGGAGAGGAAAAGTGAGAGAGAGGGATGCCATCGCTTTCTTCCCTTTATCACGTCCAAAGCAACTTGACAGTGTTTCAATGTAACAGGAGCTCAATGATAAAAGCACACTTTTGGGGGGTCTTTTGGTTTTGTTTTGTTTTTGTTTTTGTTTTCGATACAGGGTCTCGCTGTGTAGTCCGGGCTGATCCTGAACTCACTATGTACCTGAGTTGGCCTTGAACTCATAGCAATCCTCCTGCCTCAGTCTCCCGAGTGTTGGGATTACAGGCGTGCCCCACCATGCCTGGCTACATTTATAAAAGCATATATTTATAAAAATTAACTCAAACATTTCAAAAGTCTTTTGTCTCAACATATTTTTTTAAATTCATGAAACCTGTGTAGAAGGATCACTGAGTTCTAATATTCATTAATCATCAACACGCAAAATTCATCTTGACACAATTCGCTTTAGTTGTCAGCTACTTCATCTTCACTAGAACATTTCTATTGCATGTTTAAATGCTATCGATTTTCAAAAACTTTCAAGAACACTACATAAGAAAATGTTTCCTTTGGCTATACAATTAAAATGTAAGATGTCAGTCTTATTATCTAAGAGAAAAGAAAATAGTCATTTAATTTCCTAATTCTTGTCAGGGGTAATTTACAGGCTGTTAAGTAGATAATTCAGTCTCCCCAAAACTGTCTTATGGTGTGGAGTAGCATCAATTAATTAATCAAGCAGTTTTGCTTTTCTCCATCATATGACTTTCGCTCTCCCATGCTTACCATGATGTCTCTGAGATCTGTTCACAGCAGGAACTGAGGTTTGCAGACAGGACCTCCCCCAATATCTCAAGCACAAGCCTGGTTCCTTCACATTTGTCCATGCTGCAGTCATCAGCACTCTGACTTACTCACAAATGCTTAGGAAGACAAATTACATAATACCTGTTGAGCTGCTTTAGATAGAGGTGCCATTTAAATTCAGGTGTCTCAAATTATTGCAGCAACCTCTCCAAGTCTTTTAACTCCTGGTACTGGCACAGAGCCTAATCCACAAAAGGCACTCTGTAATTATGTTTGCAGTGAGAAAGAAAGAGACAGGAAGAGATAGAAGGCCCACTATCGAAAAAAATATGTAAGTAAGTTGAATTTTTACTGTATCCATTTAATCATTTTTGATACATGTATTTAATTCTTTTAGGAGAATTCATTATTAAGAGTTTTCTTATAAGAACCAAGGTAATATGTACCACTCAGAACATTTATAGATACATCTGTTTTAGACATTCTATCAGTAAGTCAACAAATCAGAATACTGTGAAGTCTGTTGACTTCACAATTTAACAAGTACCAAATTATCACTCTGTTCTAAAACTAACAATTATAGCTGTTAAAAGAAGTCATAAATACAGAAAACATTAAATAACAATAAAAAAATAAGTAACATCTGTGTTCAGAAATGTTACAAAGGGTGCAAGACTGATTGTGAAAGTAGAGGCAATCTGTGCTATGAAAACCAGTAAAAAGCCAGGAAGTCTCAGGATTTGGGGATGGCAGAGGAAGCCTGGGCTCTAAAGTCTTCGGTCTGAAAATCAGAACTATGTGAATAAGTTAGAGATAAGTGGGCTAGTTGACTAAAGTTTAGTGTTTGAAAAAAAAAAAGAGAGAGAGAGAGAGAGAATCAGATAAAAGTGAAAAGGTGGTCTATCAATATCTCAGAAGGTACCCAAATGCAGGGTAAGTTTATACTTTATCGTCTAGCTATACCATGACCCACAAAGCTTTTAATATTATACAAACCATACTTTATGTCTTCTTAGTTTTAATTGAGTTGTGAATGCTTATTCACCATGAAAAATGGCAGTAAAATGAGGAAGATAAAGCACCATTGGTAACTATCACACTTCAAAGAAAGGAACATATCCAAATACAGAAGAGGTAAAATCAGTTCATTTTAAACCATGGCTCTCCATCACCACTTTTTCATAATGAAATCTTTAAGTCACCATAATACTCTAATGTCGATGATAATATTCTAAGGGAAGACAGGAAATCAAGTATTGTACAAGATTTTTACATACACCATCTCATTTAATCCTTACCACCTCCCCCCTAAGAGACACGTCTTATCATCCACATTTTACTGGTTAATTAAAGCACAAAAAGGGTTGGTTAAATAGTAAAACAGCAGGCACTAAGAGAAATGAGTTTCAAATCCAAGCCGGTCTGTATCTAAGGCCTCTACCTTTTTTTCATTATGGTTTTGAATCATCTAAGAGTGTGATTCCTAGTGGTTTCATGTTAACTTAGGATAGTCTGTGTTTGAGAAATAAGACTATAAAAGGTATGAAGAAGAACTATACTCATGTGAATAAATTTATTTTCTCCTTCATTCACTACATATTTACGGAGTGACTAAACTGCTCTGGCTATACAAATTGTGGAAAGGTGAAGATGACGAAGGAAGGTTTGCCTAAGGAGCTGCACTCCAGGCAGCATGATAAGTAATGTGAAGAGGCAGCCTACTGAAACACCGAGGAGGTGGTCAAGGGCAGGCTACAAAAAAGTGGTTGCCATTAAGAGTAACAAAAGAAACAGAAATGTCTGAGTTGGTTATTGAAAGAGGGAAGATAATCTTGATTCAAAGGTTTCTAGCTTAGAGAAGCAGATAGATGGTGATAATATTCCTTAATGCAAGAAGAGAAAAAAGATCTGGGGTTGGAGTAAAGGGGAAATAAGGAGATCAGTTTCATAAATGTTGAGTATAAGTACAATGCCTACTACAGAAGTAAAGATAATGAAAGAAAATGCCCTGGATATCTGACTAAACAAAGGGCCTGGTGACCAAGCATGTCTTTAAAAATGTGCATTCTGAAACTGGGTGTGGTGGCGCATGCCTGTAATCCCAGCATTTGGGAGGCTCAGGCAGAAAGACCACCATGAATTCAAGGTCAGCCTGAACCACATAGCAAGACCCAGACTCAAAAAAACAAACAAACAAAGAAGTTCATTCTGGTTTCTTACTTATCTGTTCCAGTTGATTCCTCAATATTTTATGTCATTCTGTTTCCTCCCATTGTAGTAAATATTCCTTGATGAGATAAATTAGATTTGTTGTTCTTTTCTTTAGTATCCTGTAGTTTCTTTAACATGATGGTTAGCACTCTGGATTTTAAGTTCCCCAATGGTAGTAGCCCCATGTCTTTCTTGTTCCAATTCTAACTCGGTCTTCAAATAAATGAATAAGTAAAATACATCAATCATACATTCCCTCAGTGATACCAAAAACATAAAGCAAGTTTTCAAGTATGATGTCTGCTCACACCAGTAACAAAACTGGGGAAGCATCAATGTCCCTACTACTTGAGTACCAAACAGGAGTCTAAGAAGTATTATTTGATGCCATTTTTGATTGAGCCCATTATTTTCTTCTTAGGTTCCTAATTATATTTCAGATATTATTCTGTATTTTACCATCCTAATATATGAAGCACTCAAGATACAATCCAAAGTAGAGGAATTCATGAAAGGGAGTGTCAACCTCATACAAAGATCAGGCATGTACAATATCATGATAATAATTACTGTCATCTTCAGGGATTCATGATCACCAGTCTTGAAGAAGCAAGTCAATTAACATGCAAAGAGCATCTAACTTGCTAAGTGTGCTGGGAACACTTCATATGGTGTTTTATCTCCATAAACTAATATAATTAGTATGTAAAACATTTATAATTCATCTCATGATTAATCTACGATAGAAGACTATTTCTTAACAGCAGCATATCATTTTATATTGGAATGTTTTTTGACCTTTAGTTTAGGCTCCTCAGGAGCGTCTGGCCTTCATTTCTAAACACTATAAAGTTAGACGAGTAGAGGCCCAAGTTAAGGGGCACGTGTTCTGTCATCACACCACCAGCTCTGTCTAAGATTATACATATTTAAGAGCACATTGACCGGTCAAGCCAGAATACCTGGGCAAAGCTCAGTCAGGCACAAGCCTGACAAAAACAGCACAGGCAAGCACAGAGTGGCCTCTGGACATTATTACCACTTAGGCTTGAAAATTACGGCATGGTAATAACTAAAGTAATCATAACAGCACAAATAACATTAATAATATCTGTTTCCAGGAGTATCAATTAAGCTATTCCTGATAGGAAAAGGTATTTTGTTCCCAAATAACAACTAAGCTATGAAGAAAAAATATGATGACTTGCTATTTTTACTGAGTCACTTCTACTGCTACAACAATCAAGCACAAAATAAAATATTTCCTAAATATTCAATATTTCTATAATATGGTCTAAAATCTGAATTTTTCAGTGCTTATGAGCATTTAAATACTTCCCATAGTACTTTACTCTATTGAGTTGTTTTATCATTTGATTTGTGACATTTTTTGTTATGCTTTTTCATAGTGATTATGTCTGTGTTTTGATTATTCCTCCTCTGTTTTGGCAAGTTTAAAACAGTTCCTTGGAATCTAACCTGAATTTGGTGCTTAATATGCCATTTGGAGAAATACCTCCCACAAATAATTTAGTATCCCCAATGTTTTTCTATTTCATGCATCACTTTCATTATAAGAGTATCACAATACAATTAATTGCAAAAGTCAAAACCAGTAAAGTGTACTGTACACAGTAGGCATTTCAGAAATGTCTGAGAGTGAAATGTGCATTAATCTTGGAAATGTAAAATACAAAAAGAACCGGAAGGTGTGTGATGTATGACTATATCCTGGTCCTTTATACTCTGATTTTTAAAATGAGGCTTTTGATAAATACTGATTTGCTAAATCCTCTGTGTGGAAATTCTAATTTTAATTTTAATTTTAATTACTCAGTCTATATTAAAGAGAAGAAACATATGAAAGCTAGTTTTATAAAGATCAAATAAAGTAAATTGAAAACTGAAAGTCCTCTACATTGCTAAGATTCGCAGATAACAATTACTTTACAGACTTTGCTTTCCTTGATCACAACATAAAAAATTACACTCTTTTGTTTTTAAATAACTACTAAATACGACATAGGTACAAAAGTAAAAACTGATGAAAAGTACCAAATGCTACGTAAATAATACTGTTAAAATAAACAAAGTATTAAAGTCATTCAACACAACCTATGTCACATGACATCTTTCAGAGCTGTATTTCTCTTGGGCTCACCTGCCATTCCACATTATCCATTATCTCATCAAATACTACAGAAAGGAATTTAAAGTTCCTAAACTACACTTTCTTATAAACAATGGAACACGGAATGGGATCATGTGCTCTGAGTTAGCCAATTAAAGGCAAAGCTGGGGCCAGTATAGAGTCAATAATGGAAGAAGTCAGTCGCTGCTTGTGATCAGCATGGTCTCCTAATTCCAATAGTAGAAGCAACTTCAAATTAGAAGATGAAAACATTTTCCACATAAATGGAGAAAAAGTCTATTCATCCAAGAAAAAAGTTAGAAAAATTTTCCTTGATCATGTTTCACTCCTTCTCTCTACTCAATGTTGAAAAAAGAACTAGAAAATGAGTATAAATATGTACTAGAAACACACTACAGATATCCTTCTGATGCTCCAGATACCTGAATTTACCATTCCCTACATGTGCGGGTAGCATTTCTGAGAATTATGTGTCATAGTTGACATAAAGGTGGTCAAAAGTCTCTCTCCACCACGGAAGACATTCAGCCTTCTTGGTTAGTCCTGTTCTTTCTTTCTCTATGTGCATGAAGTGTCTAGAAATGCTAGAAAACAGGCAGAATGCCATGGACAAAGCAAGAAGCAGGTCCAGACTTGGCCTTTAAAGGAGAAAAACACCTGAGGTAAGCATGAAAAGATGAGTAGAATTTCAAGTCACTTGTTTTGAAGGCAAGGACTGGAAAGGGAAAAGTGGTAAGTTTCTATCACATTCAGCAGGACAAGCAATTACCTGGAAGCATACCTGGCCACATTCTACTCAATTACACAAATATGTATCATATAAATATACATGTATACATGTATATGACACATTCATACACACATACACATTGTTTAAGATACCTAGTTGATAACGAATAAAAAGATGACCTAGACTTGACATTCTGCCCTTTATCTTTGCATTTTGGAAACAAATATAAATAAAAGTTTGTAGTTATATGAGAATAAACCTTTAATTTCAAGTGACAAAATGCCTCCAAATTTAGACTAGGCATTCTGTCCTTTATCTTTGCAGTATGGAAACAGAAATATATGTAAATGGTTGTAGTTATATGAGAATAAGCCTTTAATTCTTAAGTGATAAAATGCCTCCAAATTTACTTAATTCCGAATTTATATTTACTGCTATTATCATTCATTGTTAGGTGATTAAATCCCTCCTTTACTAAGTTCCCAAAACAAAATATATTTGGATGGGACATTCTAGTAACTTTTTTGTAATAATATCTCCTTGTCTTGAAAAACACTTTCAAAGAAATTTAGTATTTTACCACTCTATAGGAATCAGTAACAAGGCGAGATTCTCCCAAGAATATTCCAACAGCCCTTGAAAATCTAAGACTGTCACAAAACCTGAGCATCTGGCAACTCTGCCACCATGAAGTATCCATATGGAAGAGACCAAAATGTGTCAAAGTACCCAAAATGATTTTGGATAGTGTAGAAGATAGAATAAATAATTCAGTATCGTCAACACTTTCAACAGCAGGTAGTGGATATGCTACCTGCTTCTATAATGTGCCAGAATGTAACATAAGTGTGTGAGGCTGTGTGTGTATGTGTGTGTGAGAGAGAAAGGCAGAGAGAATATTAGTATACATAAGGATAAAAACTATTTTTATACAGAAAATGTTCTTTAGGTAGTTTTCTTTGCAGAGAGCAGATCTCTATAAGTACAGGTTTATAGATATACAGAAGAAAAGATGGAGCCAATAGAAACTTATATTTAAGATAAACATAGCAACAAATATATTACCTTAGAGTCAATGGAAAAATGCATTAGCTTAACATTATGGTTAAAATTGTATGTGCAAAAAAAGTCAGAAAATCCAAAATTATGGTTCCCTCAGCAACTATAACTGTGTCCTCATGCATATATGAGTATTTTGCATTATTGTAATGATGATACATTTCAGCCTTAATATGAGTTTATGCAATGTGACTGAATTAGGATTCTTCTGGGAACTATAACTTTAAATTTCTGGACTTTTGTGAATGTAAAATCTTAACTATAAAATCACATTAATATAGGGTGGGGCCTTTGCATTTTATTTTCTGGCATTTAAAGAAAAAGCAATAAACACTGAATGTCTAACAACATCAAAGTAGCAAAAGATTGGTTGGTTTCCATTAATACAAAAAGGATTTGAAGGACAGCCTAATACCTTAATATAGGTACACACAAACTATGAAAAAGAAAATAAATCTCTCTCTGGAGATTAATCAAAGAAAAGAATGGGCCCTTTTAGGAGTGAGTAAATTTACTTGTATAAAATTTTAGTTTCTGATTAGAAGGTAATTTAATTCAACTATATTTTAAAATGGCTATAAATAAAAGTGCCTGAAATAATTCTCTCAGCACATATTCCTACATCTCATCAAGGAAAAAAAAAGTGTTAAAATGGTCCCCTATATTTTCAATACAGTAGAGCTGGTTGGGAGCCACTTTTTCTTCTTGCACATGTAACATGGCAAGACATAAACTGTAAGATGAAAACACATTAATGTCAGAACCATTTTTCCTTCATGGGGCTTGGGCTGACTGAAATATGATTCAAAGAGGGAAAGAAACAGACAATGATCCAGTGAAGCTTAAGAAAGAGGTTACAACACTTACACAGCTACTTAGGGATTACACAAGTATGGAGCAGTGAAGAGGCAAAGCACAGGGAGCTTGTGGATTGCAAAAAGGCACAATCATGTTTCTTTTGGAGGAAATTAAAAATATTTTCAAGCAAATGACATTTTCAACTGACCTCACAGGATCAGTAGTGAAAAAAAGAACAAGAGCCAGAGCAAGAGAGCAAGACAGAGAGAGAGAGAGAAAGGCATTCCAGACAGATACAGGAGGCTACAGAAACATCCAGAAGTAAAAGTCACCAACATGTCTCTAAAGAACAGAGTTTGGCTGGAAGGCGGACGGTTCATGAAGGAGTGAGTTAGTTTGTTCGTTTCAAAAGCTATCAGTGCAGATTAAGTCTATGTTGCAGAGGATGTGCAACGCACAGCTAACAAATCTTAAATGCACCATGTAGACAATGTGGGTGGGGAGGTCCTGAAGTTTAATGTTATATATTTTTAGGAGGACAGAAACAAAAATAAAAAATAATAAACCACAAATTTTAAACCTACAGCAGCAAGGTTTAAAACATACTAAAGAAGCAAAGACTGAACACAGGGGGACTAGTTATAAGATTATAATAATCCCAACAAGCAGCAGTGAAAGTCTGAAGAAATGTGATAATAGACAAATCTAGAAGAGCAGGACTAAACAGGGTATTCAAGATTATGAAATGTAATGAATCTTGGAAAGAGCATGCCACCAATAAAAATATAAATTCAAGGTTGGTGCTGTAAGGGAAAGGAATGATTGTGTACTGTTTAGTATATCCTAACTTTAAGGTATCAAACTACAGAAGAAAAAAGCATTTGTTGCCAAAAGCATAGAAATATGGTCTTGGAGATACTGATTACAGCAATAAAAATATTTTTATACTTACATAAATTACAATCTTATACTTGCAATGTCTCTTTTTATTCTTATAGGGTTGGAAATGTACAAATAAGAAAACTGAGGTTCAGAAAGGATGACTTTTTAAAGCTTACATAGGTATCTCTCTTCTGCGAGAGTCAGAAGACAGATTTGAGCACCTTTGGTACAGAAGTCATTTTGAAGTTAAAGATGAGTTCATCAAAAATACAGAGAAAAGATAAGTGAGATATGTGTAGAACCACAGGGGAAACCAAAGCCTGTAGCGGAGTGAGTACTCAGCAGCCAAGCAGATGAGTAGGGTGCTTTGTAATGTACTACAGAGCATATGGCACTCAACAGATACTCAATAAACATCACTCACATGAGCAGCTAAAGGTGAGGCAGCACTCAACAGAATCTTTCTATCTGTGACAGATAGAAGGAATCATTCTCAAACTTTAAAAAGAAAATCTTTCTCAAAAGAATTCTTAGATAAAATTCTGAGATTTAAAATGCGTCTCAGAGTACAGCAGAAATTGATGATCTGGAACTTCAGTTGACACAAATTCTTTCCCTTTGATAATTCTTCCTTAGTTCATTTAGAATTATCTCTGAGACAACTTGGTGCAAATTGAAGAAAACACTGGAATCCTCTGACTTAGTAAATCAGGATGATTTATTTGGGACTCCTTGAGCATGGTGTGAAGAACAGGTAATTTTTGGTTTGAACATAACAAACTAAAATCAAGTATCAGCCTACCTTTATTAGATTTCTCCTCTGCCAGGTTCTTCTACTAGCTGAGATCCTTCATTCTGGGATTTTTCTATGCTAACAGCCTGCACTGATTATAATTCACATCATCATACCCCTTAGACATTACGGTTGTACACAATAGAAAAGGTCCATCTAGTCGGCTGCCTGCAGTTGCGCTGTCCCACCACCCAGTTGCAGAACCTCCCCACTGTCACATCTTATAAGAAGGCCATACTGAATTACCCCACACAGAAGTCAGAGAGTAAAAGAATAGCATAATGTTAGAAGGTTAAAATTCAACAAGTGAATGCCCAAATTCAATATCTGAGGTGAAAGATTTCTGTATTCTTTTTTTTTTTTTTTTTTTTTTTGTGGTGCCGGGGATCAAACTCAGGGCCTTGTGCTTGCAAGGCAAGCACTCTAATCACTGAGCTAAATCCCCAGCCCCAAGATTTCTGTATTCTAATCCTCTTACTGATACGGCCAGTTACATTTATGACTAGGGATGAAAGAAACGAAATGTTCCTGGAGTTGAAAAGATGAAAGAATTATTAACCCCTTTTTAATAACAGACTTGGCAATGTTGCTCCATTTTATATAAATTGTAAATAAAAAATACATTCTAATTAAACAATAAAAATAGTAATCATTATTTTAAAAATCCAGCCCAATCAAGTAGTAAAAACATTATTAACTATACGATTTTATTATGGCAATATCTTTATACAAATAGGAAGAAAGAAAATCACAGGTTTATTCTTGGATAATTCAAGGATTAAGTTACAAAAATTCATCAATAAGTAGAATAAATGTGACAACTCAAAGACAATTCACTGTAGATTCCATTTATGCAACTCCAATTTTAATTTAGTCTGCACTGGTGGACTCTTTTATTCCAAGTGTTACAGTCAAGTTGAACCTAGACACAACATGCACTGCACCTAGAATCTTCACAGAACAGAGATGTCTGGACACTACACTGACATTTTTGCTTCATATGATAAACAGTTGAGTTGTAAAAGGGGTTGAATAGGTCTAACAAAATTCAGTGAGTGAAATTAAAGTAGCCACATGCACTAAAATTTTTATCTCTACTTTCAATTTTACACAGTAATTTGCTTTAGGAGAAATCATACTCAGATTATTACAGGTAGCCCCAGGGCTCTGCAAAAGAGGGTGACAAGAAAAGAGAGACAAGTAGACACCTGGTCACAGGACAGAATACACACCAAAAGAAGTACAGCCAGGATTACACATGCCATCACAGGAAACAGGGGGCCAATGAAACAAACTAGGTACAAAGAGCGTAACTTGGGCAAGATGCTGGTTGGACTCTATGAATAAAGCAAAAGAATAAATATTTCCAGAAATGTCGTTCAGAATTCAGGAGGTAGCCCCAGGAAATCTTGTATAGATGTCAAACACCAAACTTTACTGGATATATGCAAAGAGTAGAATAGGTAAGAAGTAAGAAAAAGGTCCCAAAGCCCCAGGACAGGCTAAAGTAAAATAACTGGAGAACAAATAAAGTATACTTTACAGGATAAAGTAAAATAACTGGGGAACAAATAAAGAGAAGAAATCAGTCCAAGCCAGCTAAAACTGGCAACTGAAAGGTGGGGAGAATTAAGGGGGAAAGGCAGCAAAGTAAGGGACAAGTGCTGATCTCTACAACGTGGCAACATGAGGGACCTGAGAGGTGAAAGTCTGCTGAAAGAAAGCAGGAATTCATACAGATGTGTGAATGAATCCAAAGGTCTTAGATGGAGGAAACTAACAGCCAAGTCACATAGTTCGGGTCTGAGGCTAATTCAGGTAATAGCTCATTCAGACAACAGCTCAGGTATTGTGCAAGCTTCAACCCAAGCCTGCAGGCAGGGGGCATCAGCGAGCTTGACTACGTCCAACTGAAGGAAGCCCAAGGTACAAAGACAGGGTGTGGGTCAAGGAGCAGAAGTAAACAGAATAATGCAAGTGTTTCTGAATTATGTATGTACTTGGTATAGACCAAAAAGCAAACCTAGAATATGAAAACATGTTTATCCAAAAGACAAATTAGTAGTCTACTTATTTAAAAAAAATCCTCAATATTACTAGGAATTAATTGAAAAGTACAAAATTATAAATATACTATTATTACAATACTGTAAAACAAGACACATAGCAAAAGACTATAGAAAGTATGACTATAACAGCTGCTGGGTTTATGGATTTTCATATTTTATTTCCAAATGTTCTATCATGTAATTATATATTACTTTTATAATTAAAAAGAAAGAACAATAAAACTTTTAATAGCAAGCATGCTTATTACCTTTTGAATTATTTGAATTAAAATAATTTCTACTTCCTATATAGTTCTTTGATAAAGAGCAATATATTTACATATGCTGTTACCCGTTGAAATCTAAATTGTTACATCTAATTTGGCCATTACTACAAGGTACAGTTAACCTAAAGAGATTATTTAAAAATCTTTTTTTTAAAACATCCCCTTTATTTCAAATATATAAAGAATATGCATTAACATTATCTTTTACAGCAGGGGGAAAAATTAAAAGAATCACTGGGGTGTGCAGCAATCCAAATTATTTGGGAAACAATGTCAAAGACTGCATGTTTTTAAAGGAGAAGAATTATATCTCATATTTTAAGAAGTTCAACATGCACAGATACACTTTAACAACTGTATTCACTAATAGTTAAACTATGATTGGGGTTGAGGTCACAGACTCTGAAGACAAACCACCTTGGGCATACCATGGACTCTGAGGGCAGAATACCTTGTTTCATTTACCATGAACTCTTGGCAAAAGCATCCAGGTCTATCATGGACTACAAGGATATACTTACTACCCATGTCTATGATGGACTATGAAGATCCATGGCCAGGTCCAGCACAGACCATGACGGCGGACTACCTAAATCTACCAAGGGCCCTGAGGCCTCACCACTCAGTTTCACCATGGATGCTCAAGGAGACCACCTCAGTCTACCCCAGACTCTGAAGGTACACTATATGCCTTGCCAATTACTAAGTATTTATTTCCTGTAAGTATTTTCTTACTCTCTGTTTGACTCCATTTCTGCATGTGATAAATGGTATACCCTCTCACAGGGTGTAATGAGTAGATGTAAAGTGCTTAAACTATGACATACTGTAAACATTATAAAACATTTTGAGACTACCATTATTAATCAATTTGGTTTTACAATGAAATTCCAGCTAAATGATAAATCAAAGTTCAAAATACTGCAATATGTACAAGTTTCTTTATTGTCCATTCTATAGTTTCTACTCTCTTATTTTGTTTTTATCATATAAGATGGCACTTACCATAGTAGTAAAAATCTTTTCTACACAAGTCCTGCATGTGACTTAGTAACTCCTGATCTTTAAGTGATAACCACTTTCCATATCAACTGCAGTTCAGTGATATACCCTGGACTCTCCTGAAAGAACATTTTGTCAGACCTCTTTCCAAACACAGTGTATTATGTTCCAATTTGGTTAGCTTTTCTATCGATGGCAATGGAAAACTCACTTGGGAATAATTTTTCTCCCTAGGTCACTTGGGCTTGAACAGGGAGAGGAATAATGTAATGATTTTAATTGCCAAAATCATTATTTGGACTGCCTTTGAAGTCTCCTGCACTTAATACAATGTGTACATACACATTGTATTAGCTACAGCCACCCAATTCTAAAATTTTTAAGTAAATGGTCTAGCAGTTTGGTTTAACTCATATTTTCATATACCACTTTAGAATTAGGGTTAAAATTTTTTGAGAATACATGATTACTTAAAAAAATATTTTGGTTGGTTTCATATTTTGCCTTTTAAAAAATATTTTTGAAAAGCAGGGGGCATCACAGTCTCCAACCTAAAACTATACTATAAACCTACAGTATTAAAGACAGCATGGTACTGGCAAAAAGACAGACCTGAGGATCAATGGAATAGATTGGAGGATACAGAAACAACTCCAAACACACTCAAATACCTCATGTTTGACAAAGAAGCCAAACACCCTCACTGGAAGGATAGCCTATTTAACAAATGGTGCTGGAAAAATTGGCTTACCACATGTCGAAAACTAAAACTAGATATATGTCTCTCACCATGTACTAAACTCAAATCAAAGTGGATCAAAGATCTAAACA
>PVJO010007220.1:0-83295 GCA_004026905.1 Hystrix cristata | reverse complement strand
TCACACATGCAGGGACAAGCATATGTCCTTAGGGACATCAGAGGATACCGTGGCAGGGAAAGGTTGAACCAAGGGCAAGAGTGTAGAAGGGCCTTAGTAGAAGCCTGGACTGAGCAGGTTTCACTAGGAGCACAGAGAGCCGAGCAAGTGGCTTTGGGGTCAGCTAGGAGATGGGTTCCAGAGGGTGTAATGACCAGCAAATGAAAGGCTTCCACTGAATCTCTGCGATCCCAAGTCCTAGCCCTGTGCGTCCTTGTACCACTTCAGCCCTGCTGCTGCTGCTCTCTGTTGCTGGAATTCTTTTGTGAGCCACCCACGGGCAGGTGTCCCCTGCCTGCCCTGCTCTCTGCCTGCACAGGTGCCTGTGCAGGAACCCGAGGCCCAGCACACGTAGCGGCTGGCTAGCACCTGTGCCTCCTTGTCCCGCCCCAGTGCCCAGGCTTTGGTTCCATTCTTTGTCTCTGCTGCCTTGGAACTTCCCAACTGAGTCACGTATTTTAGCACTTTCTAGCATCTAATCAACACTTACTTGGTGAACAAATATGTGCTGATTGAGTGGCTACTAAATGCCAGGCACTGTGCTGCCCTCCTGGACTTGGTAGGGGGAGACAGACAGTGAGCAAGTTATTGGGAAAGTGCTGTAAAGTGACATTTATGGTGCTGTAGATGGAGACTAACTGGTGTCAGGGGAGGCCCTTCTGTGGCAGTGACAATTAAACTGAGATGTGAAGGATGAGAAGGAGGCGACCGTTTGAGATCCATGGGGAGCACATCCAGGCAGAAGCAGCAACGTCACGTGTAGATGCCAGGTCGGGAAGGCACTTAGAGTGCTCCGGAAGTTGGAGGGAAGCTGCTGGGACTAGGGTGTGTTGAGCTGGAAGAGCGATTTGAAGTGGTGGGGCAGGCCACACGTTCTTAGTGCAGTGGGGAGGCTGCGAAGGCTCGAGCAGGCGGCTGCTGTGGAGGTGGTAGAGTTGGAAGAAAGAAAGAGCAGGTAGGATGCTCCGGGTGAGACGAGTGGCCAGGGCCAGCCCCGGTCATATTGGAGTAGGGCCTGCCTACTCCAGGATGCTCGTCTCAACTAATTACACCTGCAACAGCCCTGTTCCCAGTACGAGGTGACATTCTGAGGGCCCAGGATTAGGACTTCAGCAATCCTTTTAGGGGGACACGACTCACCTGTAATAGTTACCTAAGGCAAGGATGGCAGGAGAAGAGCAGCATGTAGCACTTGGGTGGAGGAGGCCAAGCCAGGAGAGGGCGAGCCAGCCACAGCAGAGAGGTGGGAGTGAGTGCTGCAGAACAGGAGGGTGTGGCCTGTGTGTGGCTCACAGAGCTCAGGAGGTGACAGTGGACGTGACCACGTGCAGGCTGTGCTGGTCTTGCCAAGTGCAGCATCGGGTGGCCCAGCATGTGAGCTGTGTTTGAGGAGGCCAAGAGGACAGCGCAGGGTGGTGATCTCAGAGCTGCCTGCCAGAGGGTGACCTGGGCAGTAGAGATGAAGGGATGGATGGGGCTTTTGGTTTTGTTGTTTTTATTTGTTCTTGTGTTCTGTGTTCTTCTCTAAAATGGGAGCTGCTGGGGTGTGCTGTGTGCTTGTGTGAAGCTACTTTTTTTAGGTCTGTATGTTTGCATTATGCACGTTTTGTGTTTAATTTTAGTTGTTCCATGCTTTAATGTCACTTTCCCGGCTTCGGAGGCCCCTTGTGGATAGGATTGTGCTTCTGCTTCTTTGCATTTGAATATCTGTCCTTACGGTCAGAGCATGAAAAATGCCCTGCTGCTGTGCATCCCATGGCACCATGAGTTTCAGCTCACTGGTGGATGAAGAGCAACTTTTGTGTGTCATATTTGTTGCTGAAACCCACATGTGATGTTTCTTTCTAAAGAACATCACCAAAGTGCTCACGTGATGGTCTCAGTTGTTGCAGCCTGCTGTACATCAGGGGACAGAAGCCGGAAAGCGAGGTACCCACAGGTTAGAAGCTGCCCACTGTGGGATATGGGATCCAATTGGTGACCTGGATAGGAAGGTAGACTCCCGGGAACCAAGGCACAGGTCCCCACTTCAGAGTCTAGCACGGCCTCCAAAGGCAGCCGAGCCAGCACTCCTGACCCCGGGGAGCAGGCTGGCGGTACACTCGCTCTAGCAAGGAGAGTGGGAGAAAAGCAAGTTCTGACACCATCGTTTTTCCTGTAAGGTCCTTGTCAGACATTCCTTCCCTTCCTAAGGGATGTGCTTTTTTAAATAAACTGAGTCCATTCCTAGAGGCACTGCTGGAGGCAATGTAGTGCTGATCTCATTGCTTACGTGCTAGGATGAGGAATCCGGGAACCCTGGAGTGGGGGCTGCAGGGGCACAGGTGACCCAGGTAGGTGATGGGATCAAGGCTACAGGACCCAGAGGGTGCGGCAGGGATGCCAGAGGTGAGAGCAGCCTTCTTGGCTCACACTCACCTGCACTGAAGGAGACAAAGGCCGCAGAGAGGGTGAGGCCTAGGGCAGCACTGCTGGCTGTCCCCAGCAGAGGGGCAGAGACAGTGGGGGGCCCTGTAAAGAGCACTGAGGCGCCACACTCCCCACCCCCAGCAGCGACTCCCTTCTTTTTAGACAGCGTCCCATCACTGTAGTAAAATACCCGACATCATAAACTGCTAACCAGAAAGGGTGATTTCAGTTGACCATTTTGGAAGTTCTGATCCCCAGTCCATTCACCCCATTATTTTGGGCCCTTAGTAGGAAGCACATCATGGTGGGAACCCAAAGCCAAGTAAAACCACTTCCATCCTGAGCCAGGGGGCAAAAAAGAAAGGGGCTGCAAAGGCACAGCACCAGCAACACAGGACCTCCATGGAGTCCCCGACGCCTGGAGGCTCACCACCTCCTGACAGCGTGCCCTGGGGACCAAGCCTTTACCGCATGTGTGCCCTCGGGGAACTTTCAACACCCAAACCACGGCACTGCCCCTGATACCCAGGTAGCCACTGTGGCTCCCCAGAAACACCATGCCCAGGTCTTTGGTGCATCTGAAACATCGCAAACTTTGGAACAAGACATTTGTGTTTTTTTTTTTTAATGCTATTTATAGAGAAAAGAGATTGACATTGAGAGCAAACTTAAAATGGGGAGGTGGAGGCTGCTTTTGAGCAGGGAGAAATCAGCTAGAAAATCCAGGCCATCCTGGTGTCGCCCTTCCTCCCCTCACTTCATTTGGGCGTAAGGCAACCCAAGTGGAGACCTGCAGGCACAGCCTGCTGTAGCATCGTCATGTAAAGCAGAAACTGAACAGAGAAAGCAAAAGTCGGGTTAATGCAGGCCATTATCAGCAGGGTGCCTTGAGCCACCATTTCAAAAAAAAAAATACAGTGTTCATATCTCAAACTTTCAGCCTGGTCTTCTCCAAAACGTACCCATATTTAGTCATGTAAGGTGGCTTCTGTAAACTCTGGTCTTGATTCTCAACAACATGTACGGTTTTCTCTTTGAGTTGGGTGGTTTCCTTTGGACTCTCCAGCATATCACTTTGTCATGTGAAGGGATGTTAGCTCCTGCAGTCAGGATTGTATTGTTTTTAGGGTTCATCATGGAATTCTGGTGGAAGGAAGGGATCATTAGCATGAATGAATACAGTATTGGATTTAGTCCCATTGTTCTGGTTAGAGCCACTTGTTTGATGTATTTCTGAAGGTAGGATATTTGGGTTTCAGAATTCCTTTAGAAAACCAGGTATTCTCTGAGGATTTCTGGGTCTTCTGCTACGGAAGGGGTTGTGGCGCCCTGAAGTGGCTATCAGCTTGTCTGGGTGTGGTGGCAGTGATGAAGTCGGTAGATAAGGTCTGCTGTAGGTCTGTTCCACAGCCACCCACTGCCCGGCCTCCCACCAGCCAGCTGACCACACCCTCGTCACATGAAGGGCCAAGCCGAAGCATGGAGGTCATTCCCTGAGAGCCACAGGCCTCTCCGGGGACCAGGCCTTCAGGGGCTGTGGGACATCCAGCCCCCAGTGCTTCGCAGGCAGAGACATAATGGTGCCCAGGTTGGAAAGACAGAACTCGTGCAAAAGGAATCGCCTGCACTGTCACGCTGCTAATGGTTCCTTCTACTCTTCTTCTCCAGGGCTCCCGAGATCATCCTTGGTTTACCATTTTGTGAGGCAATTGACATGTGGTCCCTGGGCTGTGTCATTGCAGAGCTGTTCCTGGGTTGGCCGCTGTATCCAGGAGCTTCGGAGTATGATCAGGTGGGTCTAGAGGTGGAGAGTCACAGCAAGACATTGTTCTCTGTCTGGAGAGTATCCTGGATTAGCATTTCATTTAGAGCCCAGTCTGTGCATGCCATTATGGGCTGTCATTGTTTCCTCAACCTCACATTGCTTTTCTTTCTTCTTCTTCCTTTTTCTTTTTACTTCTTTCTTTCCCTGTAAAAGTGTTGTTTTCATTTTTCTCAAAGCCACGAGAGACATGAGAATGTCATATGTACAGTGACAAGAAAAGCCCTGATCTCCTTCTTGTCTTTTCTTGCAGATCCGGTATATTTCACAAACACAGGGTTTGCCAGCTGAATATTTATTAAGCGCAGGGACAAAGACAACCAGGTTTTTCAACCGTGACACAGACTCGCCGTATCCTTTGTGGAGGCTGAAGGTGGGCGGGGCACCCTCCCTCCCTCGCCAGCAGCCAGCACTTGGGGAAGAGGGGCACAGTCCCATTGCTAGGAGTGTTCACCTTCAGTGGTCTGATCCTGGTCTCACTTTGATGAGGTCAACACAGAGAGGGTGTGGGGTTCAGTTACTGTGTGGCTGAATTTGCATGTTCAAAAGCACCTTTGCTCTTGGCCCACAGCTACCTGAGAAGCTTGGTCCCAAGTTAAAACTGCCGCGTTCCCGTGTTGAAGCCCACGAGCCTGGACGGCTGATTTGTGCGAGGAAGGAAATGAACTCACCTTGCCCTTGAGGCACTCACAGTCCAGGAGGATAGATGGGACCCTGGCGCACCCTCCACGTGCCCTCTTCCTGGGCAGGAAAGGCCACAGGGTCCAGGAGGAGGGTGCATTCACCACCGCCTGTGGCCGAGGGCCAGGGAGGAGCATCAGTGCTGGCGCATGGGCTGAAGCAGGCTCCCCTGGGACAGAGGCAAGGTTCTCTGGGGCCTAGAAGCAGCCCTGGCACTGCAGCGTCCCAGGCCCTGGCTGGGCGGGTGCACTGCCGCTCACTGTGCACTCCTGGGTGGCTTTGCCTTAATAGAAACATGGTTTGCTTTCACTTTGATCTGTGCCTAGTAATTAAAATTAACGTATTTTTCTAAGAAGGAGAAAATAATGAAAATCTTAAGTGTGTTTTTTATTTATCTGAGTGTCTCTTTTGCAGGAGGGTGGGTGGGTATTGTTTTGACAGAAACATTAGCCAAATTTTAATATCTCTAAGTTTAAAGATAATATGTGGCCAACAGTCACAGCAGACTGAGAAAAGAGGTCTGGGAGCTCAGCAGGCATCTTGGACCACTGACGAGAGACCTGGCGTCTGGCACCTGCCAGGGGACGCCATTGTTAGCGTCCTTGGGTGGAGGAGAGAGGCCAGACAGGGGCAAGGCACGCTTCTCCCCAGAGCATCGTCCCGTGTTTGCAGCTGTGCCCAGCAGTCAAGCTTCTCAGATGTGCTCTCCTTGAGTGGGATTTGGAGGGTTAGTTACCTCTGATCCACAGACAGATCTAGAAACCCATTAGAGAACAGCAGCTGCACAGCCAGCCAGCCCAGGTGGAGGGGCAGCATAGAGCACGGGCACGCGAGGCAGGTGCCACTCAGCAGCCAGCTGACCCTGACAAGTTTCCTGGGCTCTCAGCACCTGTTTTCCCACCTAGAAAATGGATATAGCAATCGTCTCTCTTAGGATGATCGTGAGGAGGCGTTAACAAGTTAGTGTGCTTTGAAACAGAGTCATGCACATATGTAGAACTGTGTTTAGAAGGGCTCATTAAATAAAATAAAACTTTGAAACTCCCACTTTTTCCACAGTGGATTCTCACCCTGTGTTTGGGGATGGCTCCAGGGTAATTAATGACATGGCGTATCTTACTCATCCTAAAATCCTCTGTAAGTGACTCAGAGCAGGCCATGGATGTAGGTGCTCACAGGAAGGAAGCAGGGAGAGTTACTGTTGATGACAGAGAGGAATTAGCCTGCGGGTCACTTTAAGAAGAATCAAAACCTGTGAGCTGGGAATGAGAACCTCCTTAAGCAGCAGGATCCCACGGTTTGGAGACATGTTACCAATCGGCTTTTGCCTTTCTCGGTAGACGCCAGATGACCATGAAGCAGAGACGGGGATTAAGTCAAAAGAAGCAAGAAAGTACATTTTCAACTGTTTGGATGATATGGCCCAGGTGAGCGCCATGGGTGAGCATGCAGTGTAAGCCCTTCCAAACCCAAGTGCAGCGAAGCTGTGCGAGCGTGACAGAGCAGAGCAGATAGAAATCCCATTATCCAGCTGTGGCCATCAGTGTGGACCTTGCACACTTATGTACTAACCTCAGTAAGGATAAATCGTGGGGCCTCATAAAAACCTTACACCAGCTCCTTAAAAATAGCTTCGCTTTATTCTCATTTGTAAAGGAGCACTGGCTGGTTTTGCTGATGTTTTCATGGGAGGAATTCTAGCCCATTAGTATACTTGAGTTTAATGCTTTGTTGTTTCCTAGGGCAGGGTGCAGCAGACCGGAGGGCTTAGGACAGTAGCATTAAGCTCTGGATTGTTAAAGTGTGCAGCAAAAGCCTCTGCAGGCCCTAGGAAGACTGTCACATCTCTGCCCCCTTCTGGTGGCCCCTGCCTGTCCTCACCATTCCTCCTCCACAGGGCCTTTGTCCCTGTCTCAGTGGCCAGATCTCCTCTCTTAAAAGCCACTAATGCATTGGGTGTGGGGCCCACCCTAATCCTGTATGACCTCAATTTATTATATCTCCCAAGGCCCAATTTCCAAGTCAGCCATATGCGCAGCTACCAGGGATTAGGACTTGCACATATCTTTTTGGGGGGCCACATTTCAACCCATTACATTCAGTCCCTCTTACTCTCTAGCAGGGAACACAGACTCTAAACTTTGTGCCCCAAAGAAAATTCTAGGATTCAGCTACTTTTAGTGTAAAGAGTAGTCTAAAATCAGGGCAACCCAAAGTGTGTTTTTCTTTAAAGCAATGAGAAATAAAGCTGTAGCCTAATAAACACTTAGCACACCTCTTACTGTAGATGAGTGTAACCAAAAATCCGAATTCTGAGTAAAGCATACTTGTCAGTTGATTAGTAGCTTAGATTATCTGAGAAAACTGAAATTGCTTTCCAGGGCATGTCTTGGAAAAAAATAGAAAGCACCACAAAACAAGCCTTTTAAAGGCCATCCTCGGATAGCCTTCCTCTTGAAAGAAAAATCTTGTGTTCAGATACCTGCCTGCCTTGGCCGAAGGTGACCACAGTGAACATAGTGGCTGCAGTAATTTTGGCCTCGCTCAGGGAACCAGGAGCAGGGTGACCGGTGTGGGTAGAGGCAGAAGGGGCTCGGGACCCTCCATCTCCCTATAGCAGTTACACAAACCTTCTGTACATCTTTTCTCTGCTGCCTCATTGTGACTTTTTTAAATTGTGCTAAAACAGATAGCATAAAATGTACCACCCTTGCCTTTTTAACATATATATAACATGTAACGTGTACATAGCAGAATTAAGTACATGCATATTGTTATGCAACCAGTCTTGGAGAACTCTTTTCATCTCGCAGTTGTTTTTAATGAGGTGCAAGGAGAGCTGCATTTCAGCTTAGCTATGAAGGCAGGAGCAGTCTGCAGCCTGTGCCACCCACGGCAGCCCTCTCCCCTGCCTTGCCCTGCCCTGCCCGGAGCCCAGCCGCTCCCACCACATGCCATGGGCACCAGCAGCACATGGCCAGTGCCCCCCGCAGGGCAGAACTCAGCCTCCCAGGGACATGGGTCACCTGTCCTGCTTGCTTCCAGGTGAACATGACGACAGATTTGGAAGGGAGCGACATGCTGGTGGAGAAGGCAGACCGGAGGGAGTTCATCGACCTGTTGAAGAAGATGCTGACCATAGATGCTGATAAGAGAATCACTCCAATCGAAACCCTGAACCACCCCTTTGTCACCATGACACACTTGCTCGATTTTCCGCACAGTACACAGTAGGTGGCCTGCTCAATCCTTTATACCAGAGGACAGAGTGTTTCTTTAAAGACTGAGGTAGTAAATATATGAGGCTTTTTGGCTACTGGTTTCCGTTGCAGCTACTTAGCTCTGTCTTTTAGCCAAAAGCACCCGGAGAGGCCATACATAAAGGAGTACCTGAGGATGCATTCCAGTAAAACATTTATACAAGCACATGGGGGCTGGGTTGGGGTCCTGGGCTGCAGTTTGCTCTCTACCAAAAAGGAAGGGAAGAGGAGCACAGGAGAGAAGGGGGCTGGATGGACCAGACTCCGGTATCTGTGCATGAAGAGGGGGCTCCAGACAGCAGTGTCCTAGGGCGGAATGAGTTTCAGCACCAAAGGTTACTCCCAGAACATCCTGAAGTGGACCCAGTCTAGTTCCTGGTTGGGTTTGATTGTTTACTCAGTGTGCTGTGTGCTGTGCCAGGAGCAGGCAGAAAGGCTCCTGCCCATTGACATTATGGTCTGCAGGAGAGCAAAGGTGTAAGCCATGGGGTCCTCTGAGCCCAGATACCAAGCAGCCTCACCTGCTGGGCCAGGAGGACCTGAGGAACTGAGCCCTGAAGGGTGAGGAAGGGGATGATGTGAGGAGGGACGGCCCATGTGGACGTCCAGCACCAGACTTGGGGGTCAGTGGGAGAGATGCTGAGGCCACAGGAGTGAGATGGGGGCAAGCCCTGCACGGTGAGGACATGGGTGTGTATCCAAAGAGCAATGGGAAATCATGAAAGGACTGGTAAGCAGGAGAATGGGTGGCAAGCCACATGTTAAGTACAGATCTGCCTGCCTCCACTGCCGCCGCTGCTGCTGCTGCTGCTGCACAAATAGCCCAGAAAGATGTTCACCAGATCTTGCAACTCGGAGGTTGTTGGTGACTTAGTGACAGGTGTTTCCATGCAGTGGCAGAAGCAGAAACCCATTTTGCAGGTTAAAAAGATCAAGTGAGAAGTAGAGAAATAGAAAAGAACCTTTAAAGAAGTGAGGCTGTTAAAGGAGAGATAATAAACAGGGGTGATGGGGGGAGGGACTGGGGAAATTGTTTTCAAGAGCAGGGAGAGAAAAGGATGCTCAAGGCTGGTTTCCTGAGACAGTGAGAGGGGCTGGATTAGAACACAGGCAGGAGATGAGCCAATGTCACCGAAGAATGGCAGACCAGGGGGAATGTGGATGTCAGCTGGTGAGCTGGTTTAGTGGGCAAAACTTGAGGGAGTTCCAGTCAGATAGTTTCTGTCTCTCTCAGTAGGTAGGCAACAAGGTTCTGTTGAGAAAGTGGCTGGTGGCTTAAGAAGGGTAGGCTGTTTAGGTAGCGGAGGCAGAAGGTGACAGAGCAGACTGACCAGAGAAATACGGTTGGATTGTTGAGCGCTAAGGTTGGGCACAAAGAATTGCTGGTTTAACTGATCTCTACAGGTGAAGGCAGAGAGAAAACTGGCAGCTGGGTTTGTCCATGTAGAATTTTGCCAGGCCATTAAGAGAAAAAGACAAACTGATGAGGAAGTCAATTTTGCTGGCAGTAAAGTGGCTGTAATCCAAAATGGTGGCCATAGCTGCAGAGCAAGGAAATGAAGATGCCAGGGGACCAAGTGGACTAACTCTACAGGTGGTCATTGTAGTAACAATTAAATGAGCCAGATGGGTGGAGAACGTGGCCAAGGAGCAGGGTGATTGAGCTGGTTTGGGAAAGTAGAGTAGTTTGATGTCTGACAGCCCAGGGAGCAGGTGGTGGGAGGGAAGGTCTTTAGGAAGAGAGGTCACCGAGACGCCAGAAGACAGAGCTGGTGGCAAAGGCCTCAGTGAGTAAAAGGAGAGGTGGGTGAAAATACCACTTCCACCCTCTACCTGAGGTATCCAGGACATGAAAGAATAAAGAATCACATCCCTGCACATTTGCAGGGAAGGCTGTGTACTCAGGAGAGCAACAGGTTCTCTTAGATCCTGAGGCCAAGGGAGTACTGTGAGAAGAGCCTGGAGATCAGAGAGGTGTGAAGACCGTGGTTGGCCCTGCCATGGCCAGAATCAAATTGGGCTGGACTCTGGGCTGGACCTGAGATGAAGCAAGGCTAAGCACATGGCAACGACGAGGCAGTGCTGCTTTAGTTCAGAGCCATGTTTAAAACAACCGAGTTGCAGCACAGAGAAAGAATCAGGAGCCGTCCCTTCCAAACTCATCTTAGGGGATCCTTCCTGCTTCTAGTGAGGCAGGAGCCAACGAAGGCGGCACTGACCATTTAGAACTCAGAAAACAGGCTAAGAAGGAAAGGTGGGTCTGAGCAAACCAGCACTTAACTAAGACTTGGCCATGTCCTGAGAGGTCCCGAGAGTCCCTGGAACTTGCTGGGGAGACCATGGGCCTCCAGACTGCCCTGCTGCAGACCCACCCTTGGGGCCAAGCCCCAGCTGCCCAGGTGAAAGAGCCCCACTCACTTCTTCATACCAGGAGTCAAGTGCATGAATTCTTTAAGAACCATCTTGGAACCTAACCCACAATTAAAGTACTTGCCTCAGCCTGATAATCAAAGCTCAAAGCATTTCAGTGAGAAAATTCTGAATCTGAAAACTTTGCATTGAACAAAACCATTGAATACTTTGTATACATTCCAAAAACAGTACACGATGCATTGTTTTATTTCTGCGCCCTCCACACAAAAGCACTCAGAGTGGACTCAGTCCTCAGTGGAAGCTTCAGAAGCACTGGCATGGCAGCATTCTCAGCAGAGTGTTCTCTCTCCTCTCCAGGGTCAGTAAACATTTATTTAGCATGTATTGTGTGACCAGTGTAAGTAGCATTAACTTAGAAATAGGATTCCCTAAATTTTGTTCTAAGTTTTTTGAAACTTGGAATACATCTTCCATGGAAAGGATGTTTAGAGATAACCTACAAATACCTGCTTAAGCCAAAATATGATGTACATAGTAGACATTTATAACCTTAAAATAGTAGAAAAATATTTATAGTCTATTGCATCCTTTCTAATTAAAACAGACTTCTCAAGTTGGAGATTGCCTGGGATTTTAGCTTGAATATTAGCATTTGAGGAACAGTGACTTAAGACACAGAAGTAGATGAGGAGCAGTGTGGAGACTCTGAGGGACGCTTTATAATGGATTCCCAGGAGCTGGAGTGGAGGTCAGACGGGTCTGGCTATGTAGTTCAGGCTGGATTTGAACTCACTGTGTAGCCCAAGATGGCCTTGAACCCATTAGAAAGGAAAACAAGGATGAAGAAGGAGGGTATATGCACACCTACCTGTGTGAAGATTGCTAGTGTAGAATTTACCTTGAAAGTTCCTACCCTTCAGCCTTACTCACAAAATAGGAACAATAATCTTAACTCCATCTTGCAGTTGTTGTAAGACTGAGTGAGAGATTGCAAACAGCATAAATATTGACACTGTTCTTGGTTGGGGGAGTCATTGATGTTTTCGCTGCACGCCCAGCTCCAGGGAGCATTTAGAGTAACCATGGTCCCACCGTTGAGGGAAATTCCTTGGACATCCCCTAGGTGGTGCTGGTGTCCCAGAGTAGCTGCTGAGGGGCACACAGCTGTCTTTGAGGCTTTGGAGGTGGGTCTAAGCTGCTGTACAGCAGTCCCAGCCAAGAGCTTATCCGTATGTTTATGAGCTGGAAACCTCGCTGAGGCAGCTGGGTGATGAGTGAGAGCAGAGCCTTTGCCTGCCCGGAGTGGAGACAGTGGGATTCGTCTGCCAAAACCCAGGGTGTTCAGAGCTAAAGCGAAGTGCCACTGATTGTCTTATTTACTGGATTAATCATGTTCTCCCCTTCATCCCACCTCACCCTCTTTTCCTGTGTCTCTGTCTCTGCCTTTCTCATAAACAGTGTCAAATCGTGTTTCCAAAACATGGAAATCTGCAAGCGCCGGGTGAATATGTATGACACGGTGAACCAGAGCAAAACCCCTTTCATCACGCACGTGGCCCCCAGCACGTCTACCAACCTGACCATGACCTTTAACAACCAGCTGACCACCGTCCACAACCAGGTGAGCAGGGAGCAGACGGCAGGTGGGGCTGATGGTGGGGGCAGCAGGACTCGGATTTCCCCTAGCCTGGTCGGGGGCAGAGTCCCTCTCCCAGGAAGCACTTGCTTCCATTGTTGTGTGCTTTGGCTGGCACAGATGCTTTTTGTAAGGTTGCGGGCCCTGCTCAGAGCTCCCAGAAAGCACTCGCCAAGGACCTCCTTTCCATGATAGTACCGCTCCCTGCTCTCCTGCACCTGACGAGCTCTTGGGAAGAGGAGACGCCACGACACGTCTGTGCCTGACGTCTGTCCAGTAGGGAATTCCAGAACCAGACCGAACTCGTGCACCTCCCCTCACCCTGCCACCCTCGGTCCATGCGATCTCCTTCCAGGGCAGATCAAACCTGTCCTTTCTCCAGGCAGCGGGGAAACCAGCTCAACAGGGTGTTGGCAGGATTCTAGCAGCTAGAACTAAAGGGACCAGAAAACTCAGGTTTTTTCCTCTGCAGATTTTCAACCTTTTGCAGAAAATTATCACAATCCAGCAACTCAGTATAATGCTTGAAACATGGCAAGATATTTACTGGATGATCATCTCTAAGCCCTACTCTGACTGCCTCTAGGATCTTTCTCATCTCCTACTCTCACCATTCCCCAAGGAAGTGTCCCTAGATTTTTCTTGATACCAATCTATAAATGCTTGTGTTTATACTTAGGCATGAGGACCCCCAAACACACTGCAGTGGGAGAGGGGTGTGTATGTGGTACACCTGAAGTGTGACTCCCTTCACCTTGCTGTCCACTCTGTTGTCGGAGCCCTTCCTGTCACTGAGGAATCACTGACCTCTGCTTTTCACCCCCTGCCCCTGCCCATCTTGTCCTGTTTCCAGGGGTTGGGGCGAGGGGGGCGTTGCATGATGGGTGCTAAGACCCAGTTTTCTTTCCTTCTGCCGGGACTCTACCAGGCCACCTGGAATCTGCTGCCCCCTGGGGGCCATTAGTGTTATTGAAGCTTTCCCTTGACACTTAGGGCCAAGGAAAGGGACATTTCCACCCCATTCCTAGCCCAGCCCTGACACGAGGCGTCTGTAGCAAGCAAGATGTGAGCATCTTGATAACTGTCACCATGGTTTTGTTCATTACCTCCTGAGCATTTCCCGGCAGTCCTCATGGGACAACTGATCTCAGCCCACTAACCCAGAGTTGGGAATCACCATCGGCCATCTGTCCGCCCCATCCAATACGGAGGGGCTGAGAGAGCAGGGCAGGGTCCTCCTCTGAAGTGGGTATCAGGCCAGGTGTGTCCCCACCGGGCCATCCTTTCCATGGCTCTGTACTGTGCTGCAGAACCATGGTCCCAGGCTCCTGACCACACCAGGGAGGCCACCTCCATCTCACTTCTAGATCATGGCCAGCACATCCATTCCAAAGAGTGTCCCAAAGACTGAGGACCAAAAGAGCCTCTCAGATACCCAGCACTGAGATTTTCCAGATCTGGAAGAGGCGGGGAACTCAGTAAAGGGTCTGGGCAGAGCGCTGGGCAAGCAGAAATGCCATCCTACAAAAGCAGGGAGTATGAGAGCATGGTCTCCATTCTCTGGCACTGAACTCTACCGTGCTCTACTTTTGAATACATCAGGGAAACATCGCTCAGGAAATACATATCCTCAAGTACTAAGGCCTGCTTTCATCCTCCGACACTGTCGTGAGATAGTGATATCACCACTAGTCAACACTTACTGTGTCCCAGACTCTCTAAGTGTGTCATACTTCTTCATCCTCCCAGCAACAGTGTGAGATAGGTTCTAGCATTATTACTGTTTCCATTTTAGAAGAGAAAACAGGCCAGAGCAATTAAACCTCTTACCCATGGCTACTTTCTTAGTTCATGCAAGATGGGGTTGGGCTTTGAACCCAGAAGTCTGGTGTCAGTCTGCACTGTTGAAGCATGTACATACATGTGCCCGTACATGGTGCCGCGCGAGTTCCATGAGCTCCTCACTGCCTTTCCTCAGTGGCCTCTGCTCTCTAAAGACAACAAGACTTTCTGTACATTCTAGTAGCTTGCTTTCCATATGAGCTCCTTGGACTTTTTCTGCCCATTTAAATATTTGGAAGCAATAAAATACATTTGCGTTAGAAGCAGGACATTAAACTCCATAGCCAGTTCCTTGCTCCCCTTAACATCTACCCAACAGACCCACCAGCTTTTCCCAGGTGGTCACGGATCTGTAATTCTTCATGTCTCAAGGAAACTGGGTCAGTAATACACAGCCCTTTCTGTCTCCAAGAAGCTGACTTCCCCACTTTCTAAAACTAGTAGCGTTAAACAAGAAGTCCGCTGTTGAGAGTTCTTGTTGTAATCCAGTGGGCCACCACTTCTCTGCCGTGTCTATGGTGTTCTGTCATTTACACCTAGCATTCTTCATTTTGTTTTGTTTTGTTTGAGACAGAGCCTCGCTGTGTAGTCCAGGCTGGTCTTGAACTCACTACGTAGCCCAGGCTGGCCTCAAACTTGTGGCAGTACTCCTGCCTCAGCCTCCTGAGTGCTGGAAGTTAAGGCATGTGCCACCACACCCTGCTGCACCTAGCATTCTAACAAGAATTTTAACTTGTGTTTATTGGCCAAGCTCAGACCCCTTCTTCATGGGTGTCAAACCATTTAAACATCTATTACAGCTGTGATTCTGCTTGCAAGAATTACTTATCCCATTTTTTTATCCCGTTTTTTTCTGAAAGCCCGTGTTACCAATAAACTTACTTTTTCTTATTATCTCCATTTGTTAGCCACGGAGCTCTTAGTTACCCTGTCTATTCCTCTTGAGCAGGCGACAAGCTAATAACCTTTCCCAGAAGTAGAAAACTGGCACCTTCTCACCAGCCAGTCCTTAGATTAAAAACTGTGGTGTACCCGTCTTCATGCTAAAGTCGTGCTGTGGACAGGGCACAACTTCCATTTATCCTCGAATCCACAAGAGCTGGGAGACTCAGCCTCTCGGGGAGCTCGTAGTCTCTGTGGTGAGATGAGCCATATGCAAACCCAGTTGAATACCAACGCAGGCTGGGTGCATCAATCAAGAGAAGGGGGAGACCACTTCAGGCCAGAAAGCCCTCCCAGTAGGAGCGTGGCTGTACCTACAGGCAGACTGTGGCAGGAGTGGGACAGCGGGATAGGAGCGGCCTGTTGCTGTTGATGGGGCAGGGGTGCTGTGGCACACAGGGACACTGGCCTAGACCCTCAAGCACAGGGGCTTGCAGAGGATGTGGTGGGCCAAAGGATTTATGTGAGATAGGAGACCTGTGCTCACAATAGGCTTGGGAAGTGTCAGACAAACTGATCTGTCCTGTGCCAAGAGCCTGGAGAGCAGAGACAGGGAAGGGGAACAGGAGATGCAGGCCCAGGTACACAGCCCACACTCACTCGGTAGTCCCTGGGAGTTCACAAACAGGGCTGACACAGAGGACTTCTTGAAAGAGTGATCTGGCCACCATGCCCAGGAAGAGCTGGAAGAGAAGCAGAGGCCAGCATCACTCTTCAGGGCCTCAAGGACCCTGGCTGCAGGAAGTAGCAACGGAAAATTGCAGGAGCAGGGACTGACCAAAGAGGCAGCTCAGCATGAGCTGGGGCACCTATAGGACACTGGTGCCAGAGCCCCAGGCAGGGAAACCCTCAGGGGCTGGAGCTGGGCTCCAGCATGCAGTGTCTGAGCAGGTGGGGTGTATCGGGAAGTTCCCAGGAGCGAGGATGGCATGGGGAGACAGGAAGTGGAGTCCTGACGTCAGTGATGACACAGGCTCTGGCTCCCCGCTGCACGCATGCATGCTGGCCATCGCTCCTGGCCATGGACCGTGTGAGGCTGCAAACACACACTTTCAAACATGTAACTTGGGTCCTAATCCGAATCCCACAATGTAGTGATTGTTTTCAAACAAACTCCTTTGCTCTAAAATCAACACAAAATCCTTCTGAGTGTGAAAGGCATCTTGTGAAGTGAGACTCGGTCCTTGCTTTCTAACTGGATGCTTAACATACTCACTGCTGTCTGTGTGTGTTGAAGGTGTCTGCATGGCGCTTCCCCTCTGCATCCCTTAATCTTTGTAACTTCTAGAGGCAAAACCTTATAGACGGTGTGCAGTTTGAAGCTATTGCCAGCCTCCCCTGTCTTGCAGAAAGATCAGTGTGAGGAAAGCTAAGAAGGGAGAAATTGAAGGGTGCCCGGTTTAGAATTTGTTTTCCTTCTCAGTCTAGCTTTCATGTTGAATTTCAAACGATGTCTCTTTCTGCAAGAGAAAGGAGAGAGGACATCATTGTGGTGGCCTGCACTCATCAACCCCCCTTCACTGAAATCCTCTGGATCTCCAGCCCCTCTGCTTTCCAGCCCTAGTAACTGAACGCCAACTTCAGTGCGGGGAATGCAGACGAGAGAGCCCAGTCTCTGTGGGCCCTGACAGCACTGGGTCTCTGGCTCGTATCTCTGCAGCATCTCAGGGTACCGTGAGCAGTATGGCCCCCAGGCCTGAGCAGGAGGGCTTCCGGCAGGGCCCCGTGCTGGCCATCCTCTTGTGCTAAGCAGGATCTGGGGGTGTTGGGCCTGGGTCTTCCCAGATTTGTTACCAAGTATGGACTATACCACCCAGCCCAAGGGGAGGAGAGTGAGCAGAGCTTGGAGGCATGGCTGGTGCACAGTCCATGTGCACCTGAAGCCCCTTGAGTTGGTGGGGCCAGGCTGGGCATGAAGTAGTAAGGGGCCGTTCATCTCCTCGTCACCCTCTTCCAGAGCAGAACCCAAGGCATCCCAAAACCTTCAACTCAGACCTGGCCCTTCAGGTCACTAGGAAGGTGTAATGTGTCTAAGTGGAGGCGCAAGTGTTTTATTAAACAGTTTCCTGGCCTATAGATGTATAGTGTATAGATGTATGGTACACTGATGTCCCTTTGTACTCTTGTCTTGGCCCCATAAATGCAAGGAGCAGACCTGGATGTAAGCATCAAAGGTGGCTGTGTCTCCTGTAGCTTCTGGTGCCTACCTTTCCCTAAGACTTTCAACTGGATTTCTGCTTCCTTCTATTTTTGCTTTTTTGCTCTTGGTTTTTGTTTTTTTGTTCTTTGAGTTTATTTATTTGATTTAGATTCCTGTCTCCCAACATACCACCTCCCTCATTTTTTTATTTTTGTTTATTTTTGTTTAATCCCCATCATTCCTTTAGGCTCCCACCTCCACCAGTGCCACTATTTCCTTAGCCAATCCCGAGGTCTCCATACTAAACTACCAATCTACACTCTACCAGCCCTCAGCGGCATCCATGGCTGCAGTGGCCCAGCGGAGCATGCCCCTGCAGACGGGAACAGCCCAGATTTGTGCCCGGCCTGACCCCTTCCAGCAAGCGCTCATCGTGTGTCCCCCCAGCTTCCAAGGTAAGCCAATGGAGCTACTTCTCGCCTGTGTCCCACAGGCCCCTCTCTGGGGCCTGGCCCCTGCTGACTCCTGGCGTGCTCGCTTCCGTGAAGAAAGCCCTCTTATTTTCTTTCAGTGAGGGCTGAGCTGGGGGCTCCTGTCCTACTGTGACCAACCTAAAAACAATAGGACTTGTACTTCGGCACCAAGTCAATGTGTTTTTCTCTCACCACCTGCCAGAGATTGTGTCCCTGGCCAGCTGCCTGTCAGTAAGCACATTGTCAGTGGGCCCATTGTTATGCTGATGTCTCCTCTTGCTTTCCTCACATGAAATACCCTGTGCGTGTTATCTATAGAGTTGCCAATCTCCTCGACAGCCAGCACGGTCCCAGTTCATGTGGAGAATAGAAATCTGTCTGGAAAATCTCTCCAGGGCCTCTTCCCCAAAATGATTCTTTGGCCAAGACCCCAGCACTCTCCGGTAGACTCCAGGAAGCTAGAGGTGACCGTGTACCTTGTCACAATGCACACAGAAAGCTCGAGAATTGATTTCTGTGAACCACACATGTAAGCAGGTGCATGATCCCTCAGAGTTAGTTCCTGAGATTCCAGGAGACCAGCCTTCCTCGTGTGACGTGTGCACATACATCTCAGTGGCCAGGAGCCCTCGTTTTCATGTTGCAATTTGTCAGCATAACTGATCTCCTGGCCTTTGAAAATGTTTCAAGGGGTTGGGGGGGGCTGTTTTTAATTTGTATACTAAAGGGGAAACTTACCGAAGCCCCCAAAGCAAAAGCCTGGTTGTCAGGGAGGGCCTGGGGGGTGACAGAGGACACAGCTGGCTGGGGGGCGGGTCTCTCTGTCCAGCTGTCTGCAGTCGTGCACCCAGCGCCATTCTCCCTCCCTCCCGCTTGTCTCACTAGGCTTACAGGCCTCTCCCTCCAAGCACGCTGGCTACTCAGTGCGCATGGAGAACGCGGTGCCCATTGTCACGCAGGCCCCGGGAGCGCAGCCCCTCCAGATCCAGCCAGGTCTGCTCGCCCAGGTAATTCTTCCCTGTGTTAGTGCCCACCTCACTGTCACCCCGCTCTCAAGGAGCTCCAGCTCCCCCAGCTCACTCTCTGCCTGTGAATGAGTAGCTTCCAGTCACTGCATACATCTCCAGCACTCTAAACCATCCCCGATGGATTACCTTCCTGAGTATCTGCTTACAATTCCAAGAAGAAACACGGACACTGAGAGTCTAGGGAAATTACTGTCAGATCTCTGTAATGCAGATTAATCTGGGAGACCTAGGTTTTAATCTGAAATCCACTAGTCATTCCCGATGACCTAAGGCAAGTTAGTTAGCATCTCTTTGCCTCACGTTTCTTTCTTGTTAAATAGAAATGATTTTCTGAAGCCAAAGGAACCCTGGAGATTATGCCTCATTTTATAGTTGAAAAACAAGCTTGTGGAAGCCGTGAACTGGAACCTTCCTCTCTCTCCATGTAGGTGCCTTGAACAGTAGAACGAGGCCACAGAGATGTAATGGTGGCCTTTGATAAAGGGCAATAGAAACTGAAGGCAACAGCGGCAGTGCAGT
The DNA here is from genome assembly GCA_004026905.1 of Hystrix cristata. Classification (NCBI taxonomy): domain Eukaryota; kingdom Metazoa; phylum Chordata; class Mammalia; order Rodentia; family Hystricidae; genus Hystrix; species Hystrix cristata. Next base: position 64,131 of record PVJO010007220.1, on the reverse strand, counting down.
AACAGTAACAAATCCTCAGCGACGCTGGAACCCTGCTAACAAATGCATCATTATTAGACCAGGCCCTTTGCAGGTGTTCATTTATTTAACCCACAACAATACAGTAAGGTGTTGGTCTCTACCTGACAGACAGAGAAACCAAAACAGTGATTCTCAAAGACACAGCAGCAAGGTGACAGAGCCAGCACCCATCTCTCACCCTCCCTGCCGCCCTCCCGACAGGGCACCAAGGTCACTTGACCCAGGTGTAGTTAGAGCACTTGGTGTTTAATAAGGCAGGTTTCCTAAGTGTTCCCAGAGATACTGTGTTCGTGGTGGCTTGTTAAATAGAAGTGCTTGTGGTTTTAATTTTTATGTAATCAAATCGCATAGATCTGTTCTTGGCTTTCCTATGGTCTGCTGGCTCCCCTCATGTTCTGTCTTCTTAATCATCATAACTTTAATATATGTCTTGGTATCTGGTAGGGAAAGCTCTGTTCCCATGTACTTCTTCAGTATTTCTTTGGCTATTGTCTTTTCCATGTGATTTTTTTTTTTTTTTGAGATAGGGTGTCACTAAGTTATCTAGTATAGTCTTGAACTTGAGATCCTTCTGCCTCAGCCTCCCAGAGTGCTAGGATTACAGGCATGTGCCACCACGTCTAGCTTCTATATGAATTTTAACATCACTCTTCCATAAAAAAAAAAACTTCAAAACAAAAAGAAAACATATTTATTGGACTTCATTGGGTTTACATTTATTTTAGAAACAGTTGATGTATTTTAATATCAAGTCATTTTATTCATGAATATAGCATAACTGTATTATTAAATTATTCCTTGTTAGAATAATTCCCGTTTTACAACTTCGTTGCTGTTAGTTTTATTAATTGTATTTTCTAATTATTGGTATTTAGTTTATATGACTATAAATGAGTTTGGTCTATTGGGCTTGTTATCTGGTAGTCTTTCTGTTTCAGTGAATTCTTTTGGATTTGCTATATAATTTTTTTATTTGCAGGTGATATAATTTGGTTTCTTGCTTTCCCATCCTTACATCTTTTTTTTTAATTGCTCTGATATCACTGTTAATAGCAGTGTTCATATTGGACATCCTTGACTTCTACCTAACTTTAAAGGAAATTCTTCTAGCTGTTTCCTGTTGGGTATTTTATTTACTACAGATATTTGGTAGAGACACTGTCACATTCAGTGTTTAATGAATATTGTATCAAACATCTGTTGAAATAATTGTTATTTGTTCCCTAAACTATCCTTGTGTTTATGAGACAAACTGTATCGAGTCATGTTGTGTTTGGTATGATGGTATACTTTTAAATGCAGGATTCAGTTTGAATTTTTACATTTGTGTTCCTAAGTGAGAAGTGGCAAATAATTCCCCTTCCTTGTAGAACCCTTACCACATTTGAATACAGGGTTACGCCAGTCTCATAAAATATGTTGGATACTAGCACCTCTTCCAGAACAGCTAAGAGCGGCAGAATCTTTGTCTTTGCCCTTCTGTCCAAACTGACACCATGCAAGTAACCAGTAACAGTGTAAGTGGTGGCACGCAGGGTTCTTGTTGATAGATCATCAATGGAGAGCTTACGTATTTAAAGGAGGTCTCTCCCTCCCGTCTCATCAGTCCTCGTAGCTTCCTTTTGTTATACAGTTCAGGAGTGGAGAGTTCAGGAAAGGCCAGGATCGGTCACAAGAAGGAACCGCAGTTCAGTCCAGGGCCAAGAAGCTTGTTCCTCCTTCATCTGAGTGGCAGACCTGTCTCCAGTGCCGCTCTTCCGTGAGCCACAAATCTGTAGGCTTCATGTGTACTTTCAAGGGTAACTAGGGCCTTTGTTGGGTTTGCACACTTACCCACGTAAGCCGGAAACCATCCCTGAGGGAAATAGCGAGCAACATTCTTCTTAGCTAAAATAGACCTTCTTCATTGTGCAGTTTGTTGGAACCAGTGGGCTCAGCTTCTCCGAATTTGTTTCAGTCCTTTAATCATAGCAGGGGAGAGCTCTACCTTTCACTTACTTGAAAAAGAATCTGTAGGGTGTGGTAAATCTCCAAGTTGATTTAACCTAAATTTGTAATTGGGAAAGTGAACAAAAATGTGTGTACAAGGATTTTAATTGCTACAGTGCTGGTAATAGAACTGTTGGAAGCCAGTTCACTGTTTGCTCCTAGGGGATTAGTTAAATCAATAGATGAATTCATAAACTGGAACACCAGGTAGCCATTAAAAAGGACACAGTAGACCTTGTGTCTTGACATGCCAAAGGCTTCTGAGATACACTGAGTTAAAAAACAGTTCTGGCCCTATCCAGTACCACACTGTCTTTTTGTTTGTTGGTTGCTTTTTTGTTTTCTCTCTGCTTCTCTTTTGATCCATGCCAGTGTTAGCCTGTGAAGATAGCATTCTCTTCTAGAGGTTTCTAAACGACCCTCTGAAGGAGAAAAGTCAGGTTTACAACACTAGCATGGTGACTGTTTTGTTGAAAAGCAGTCATTAAACATTCAAGTTGAATCCTTCATTTTTCTTTTTTTGTTGTTGTTGTTAATTTTCTTTTAGTGGTACATTTTACATGTATATAACGATAACATTCATCATAAGCAGTTTGTACCTGTACATGAGATATATTGTTGCTGCTTTCTTTCCCATTCCCTACCCCTCCTCTCAACCTCTCTTCCCCTCCTTACTTACAAAAGCTTTGTTTCCTTTTTTCTCCTCTTTTTTTCTTGTCCCTCTGTTCCTTCCCCCTCCCCTCCCTTGTTCTCCTTCCTGTTTGAACAATTTCTTCCCTTTTCCCAATATAATACATTTTAGTCCTTATTTATACTTCTAGTTTCTCACACCAGAGAAACAATGCAATATTTAGACATGAGTGCCCGATTTATTTCACTTAAGAATATGGTCTCAAGGTGCATCCATTTACCTAAGAATGTCTCAAGCTTATAGTTCTTGATGGTAGACTAGTGTTCCACTCTATTAAAAAAATACATCTTCTTTATACATTTGTCGGTTGGTGGGCATTTGGACTGTTTCCAGGATTTAGCTATTACAGACTGTGCCACTATAAACATGAGTGTGCATGTATCGCCACGGTATGATGCTTTTAATTCTTTGGGGAAGATACCAAGAAGCAGAATAGCTGAGTCAAATGGAATCTCTTAGTCCTAGTTCCCTGAGGAATCTCCACACTGTTTTCCATAGTGGTTGCACCAGTCTACATTCCCACCAACAGTGGAAAAGGGTTCTTTTTCCCCACAGCCCCTCCAGCATTTGTTACTGGCTGATTTCTTGATAATAGCCATTCTTTGTGGAGTGAGATAGAATCTTGGTGTTTTAATTTGTATCTCGCGAATGTCCAGGGATGTTGAACATTTTTTCACATGTTTATTTGCCATTTCTACTTCTTCATCTGAGAAGTGTCTATTCGTTTTAGCTGCCCATTTTTGGATTGGGTCTTTAAATTTGGGGGTCTGATTTTTTTGAGTTCTTTATTCTAGATATTAATCCTTTGTCAGAGGAGAATCCTTCATTTTTCTATGAGCAAATTTCTAGGTTTCAGGCAGAAGCAATCTAAAAACTACTATTTGCCTTAAATGTGTCCAAAAAATTGGTATCATTCTTTTCTTCTACATACTTAGAATCTTTTCAGGAATTTTGTTTGGGAAAGCTTGAGTCTTTCATCAGTTCTTTGTGTTAATTTCATTGTCTTTGCCCTTTTCCTGTGCACCCCCCATAGCAGCACATGTCCCCTACAAGGAAACAAGCCTCGCAGGCCACCCTGGGGTGTCTGCAGTCGGGAGGGGCCATACCTCCTCAGGGCAAGGACTGGGGCTAAACTTCCGGATCGCCTCACTGTATAGCTCACTGTGTAGCTCAGGCTGCCCTGAGTTCAGGGTCCTGCCACCTCAGCTTCAAAAGTGCTGGGATTACAGGCATGTGCCACCATACCCAGCTAAGAAAACTTTTTTGATAGTCCTAAGAGGAGCTGTCACCTCTGTCCTTCCATGCCCCGGCCACAGATGGCATCTTGACCGCCCACAAAGATTGTGAATGCGAAGGTGAAGACGGAGAGCTGGGAAGTACAGTTCTCCACTGGAAAAATACAGTCTTGGTTCATGAACTCAATTCTTTCCATGATTCTAGTCACAAACCAGATTGGATGAGAACCAAATCAAATTTCCCATCCCAAATCCCGTTTGACTAGCAAGGCCAGATCAGAAATCCAGAAATGCCATTTTTCCGCTGATTTTTTACTCTTTTTTTGAATTAGAGTTTCACTCTGCAGCCCAGGCTGACCTCAGACTCAAGGTGATCATCCTGACTCAGCCCTCCTTTGTACTCTTCTAGCCGACTGAATCGTGTCACTTGAATCCCTTTAAATGGTTCCCTGAAGACAAAGTGTTACCTTGAACTCCTCACACTGTCCAAAATACCGACTTTCAGTGCTTCTCACTCAAGACCCTCCACTGAAAGCATTTCCAGAGCAGTGTTCCCGCTGCTGTCTTGCCATCCGTGCCCGTGTTGCGTGGCACAGGTGTGGGCAGTGACTGAGGGGCACTTGGTCGCACTGCCCCCTGCACTCACCCCACAGCCCGGTCCCGGGTCCGCCCAGGTTTGTTTCATCGCCGTAGAGAGCCGGCTGCTGACTCGGAGCGTGGGATTACGCTGCCCACATTCAGATACTCTCAGCAGCTGCGTGACGTTAAAGAAGTGGTTTTTGAAATTTAAATTTCATTATTTTTCAAAGAAATACAGCTACATAATTCTTTAAAGTCAACAGCTGCAAACTCCTAAGAAAATATATGTGGTATGATTGAAAAATATGGTGAATGTTTAAATTTATAAAAAATGTATTGCACCAAAAGAAACATTGCCATCAATCCTCCTCACAGTATTTCCCCTTGCTTGCAACACACTTACCCCATCGTTTTTGCCACTTTCGGGAACAGTTCTGGAAGTCCTCTTTCATGAGTGTCTTTAATTACACAGTCCTGGCTGCCTCCATGTCCTGAATGGATTCAAAACATTTACCTCTCGTGGTCATTTTGACCTTGGGGAAGAGCCGGAAGTCACACGGTGCCGGATCCAGTGAATGAGGTGGGTGAGGACACAGCAGCATGGTTTTATTTGACAGAAGTTGCCATAAACCTCATAGTTCCCTGTTTTTCCCCATTTTTAAATTCTGTTCCCTCAAAGCAATCATTTTTAAGTTGGCCATTCAATCTTACTTAACTCCCTGTTTCTAAGTGGCATACTAGACTGCTTTTTATTGATTTTCCATGTTTAATATTACAATTTGACTTCCTACTATGAAAGATACTTAGCTCTTAAGCCTCCCACCTTCGAAACACACACAGTCTTATTCTCTCCTGTTACTCTCCCTTTCTTCCATTCTACTCATAGCATTTTTAATTCACCCAACTTTGTAATATTTATAGTTATCATCAGTACTATATAATATTACTCTTAGCTGATCATCATAAGCTAAGATTATCCTGGATTCTCCTTCTGTATATCTTCTATTACGCACCCCCAAATCCTTCCAGAACTATAAAAAAAGTTGTGTTTGGCGTATTATATTTGAGCATATTGAGTTCAGTGTCTGTTATTTTTCTGTGTGAAACATTTTAAAACTTGTTGATTGTCTACAGTGGTCTCAGATTTCATAACGTCATGCTTTCTTGTGGGTCTTTTCTTCCCGTATTGTCTCTGGCACCCTATTTGCATCTTCCAGTGCTGAGAGTCAAACTCAGGGGCTCAGAAGTGCGAGGCAAGGGCTCTACCACTGGGCCACGCCCAGCCACCTGTTTGCCTTTTTGTCTAGAAGTTTAAATCTTTCCTTTAATAATTTCTTCTCTTTTCTGTTTCTTCTTTGCAGAATTCTTAGGATCTGGGTATTGGTACTTCTAAATTGGCCTTCCAGTTTTCTTATCTTTCCCCTATATTTTCTGTGTATCTTCTGTGCTACTTTCTGAGAAACGTCCTCACCTTTTTCTAAAATCTTCTTTTGAATTGTTCTCTTGTCGTGGATCTCATTTCTGGTTTCTTTCTTGTTCACTGAATATAAACATTGATGTATAGATATATTTATCCTCTATGTGATCTTGTTTTGTGGATGTATATTTTTTAATTCTTTGTGGACATTGATAGGTCTTTGGAAATTTCCCTTTGGTTTCTCCGTTGGTTTTTGTTTCTCCTGAGTTTCTTCTGGTTCTTTGAGGCTCTCGTGCTGGAAGCATCCTGTCTGGCTGGCTGTCCCAAGCCCAGCATGCAAACTCTCTCTCTCTCAGATGTCCTCTCCGTACTCTTTTCTTTTGCAGTTCTCTACAGTTGCCTTAGAATCAGCAGCCTCCCGTGCTGCGGGCGGTGTGGGCCTGTGCACGGGGTTCTGGGAACTGAAGGGTTTCATATGCAGGCTTAGCGTAGAATCCTCCCGTCCGCAGAATCTGTTCTCCCGCTTCCAAAATGTTGTTAACTGCTAGTCTCTTTGCCCTTATGAATCTGTCCCTCCATTTTAGTTGAGTTTAGTAAGGACAATAAATGTGTGTGCTTCATTTGCCATGTTTCTGGGCAAGTTGTTTAACCTCTCTGTGTCTCAGTTTATTCACCTGAGACAGGGGAGGAAGTAACAGACCCGCACTCGCAGACTTGGTGTTAGGAAGTCAGGAAATCCATTTGTTACATAACTCTGTTCTTCGGACATAATATGCATCAGGAAATGTCAGCTCCATTCTCAATGGCGGTGACAAATCGAGAAATGTGCTGCCAGATGTGTGGTCTGAAATGAGCCAAGCACATCAGCCGTGGAGAGAGGTCAGAAGGCAGCGCTCCATTCCCTGTCCTCGGAGGTGAAATGTCAGTATCTGTTTCAGGGACACAGAGAAAGTGGTGACCTTCGCTTACTAGCAACAGCTTTTTAAATGACATTAGTCAAAACTCATTCTTTTCATGCACTCTGAAATGAACTGCAGATGACTCAGCAGTAGAAACCCTACTGCTGATGAACTAATTATTCATTGAATATTGTCAGTTGACAACTCTTTTAATCAATTAAATTTTTCCACTTGCTGTGAATTCAGTAAACCCGAAATACAGTTAACTATACTTAATAGACTTGGTACAGTGGCTTCTGTCATTTAATCAGTGCATATATATTAAGCACTTAAGTACGATCATGGTCTCTGAGCTTTCTACCTATATCAAAACAAATCAATAACCAAACAGCATCAAAAAGGCTTCATAGCATCTCACAGGCTCCATCTGCAGTACTAGAATGAAAGGACAAGGAAAGTGGAGTAGATATAAAATGTGGTTATACTATTTTATAAACATCACTTTTTTTTTTCAGTACTGGGAATTAAATCCAGTACCTTCGCACTGAACTATATTCCCAGCCCTTTTTCTTGGGGGTGGGTGCTGGGGCCTGAACTCAGGGCCTTGTGCTTACTAGGCAAGCGTTCTGTCACTGAGCTAAATCGCCAGCCCTACCCAGCCCTTTTGTAATTTTTATTTTGAGACAGAGTCTTGCTGAGTCACTTAGTTGCCAAGGTTGGGCTCAAACTTGTGACCTTCTACCTCAGCCTCCCAGAGTGCTGGAATTACAGTACAGGCATGTGCCTCACACACACACACCCAGCTAGCATCACTTTTTAAACATCCTGGACTTGTAATCCATTTCCAGACGTGCCTGTTTGTACATCTGAGTCAGAACATACATTGGACACACGTCTAGTTTGTGGAGCACTGCATTAGATGAGTCACCCAGTGATAGTTTTCTCCAGTCAGATGGAAAGAGAGAGCTATAGATAAGTATCCATCCCTCAAGTCCTTGACCGCCTTGACCTGAGTGATAGTCCCTTAAGTGTGCATCTCCAGGCAGTTGTGTTCGGTCCAATTAATGACTAAAGACAAGGAGAATAATGATGGCGGATACAAACAGTAACATTGCACATGTGCGCACACGCTTGTGCATGCATACACACACACGCAGCAGTACAGTGGTGCCTTGGTTCATGAACTTAATCCTTTACACGATTCTGGTCACAAACTGAATTGGATGAGAACCAAATCAAATTTCCCCATAAAGTCAGCATTGAACCTAACCATTTAATTTGATTCAGTTCTCGTCCAATTCAGTTTGCTGCCAGAATCACAGAAAGAATTAAGTTTGTGAGCCAGCATACCACTGTAAGTCTGTTCAAGGAGGAGTTAATCACAAAAGTTCATTTCTGATTTCCTAGAGAAATCTTGATATATGAAGATGGAAGCACTGGCTTCCTACCAGTCTCATTTTTGCTTTGAGTCAGTTCTTAATGAGGCTAAAGATCCCAGCTAAGAATGCTGTTTCCCACGGCTGGCTCTCAGGTGTCAGCCACCAGATTCTTCCTGCTCCCAGAATTGTGTAAACTTAGATTCAGAACGTAACACAAGGTGGGACTCTGGGTGGTTTTGCTTTTTGCAGTACCGGGGTGGAACCAATGCCTTGTGCATGCTCGGAGAGCTCTACCACCTCGGTCCATCCATAACCTTCTCTGGGTGCTTATTGGTAAACAAAAGGTAAAGTATCAAGGCCACACTGGAGAGACAGGAAGCTTCCTGAGGGCAAGGAGTCTCCTCCTCTAGCCCAGCTCACTCCCTTGCACGTAGCTGTGTGACAGAGTCAATAAGTGAGATTCTCAAAACTTCAGGCATTGCTCATGAGAGCAGATTCATAAATCACTCTTCACCGTGAATGAATCCCTGGTGTACAGCTCCGTGCTCCTGCACTTCCTCATCTTCTGTTTGGCTCCCACATGTCAATGTTGTCTACCTTTAGCTCAGCTTCTAAAGCCGGAAACCAGATCTCCACTTTCACACCCATCACGGGCTCTAGCACAACCCCATACAGATTAAGTGCTGGATTCTGCAAATGAGTTCGTGGTTAACATGATGACTGCAGATGTCCTCTGTCCTATAGCAGGCCTGGCCGAGTGGGACCCAGCAGATCCTGCTTCCCCCGGCGTGGCAGCAGCTGACCGGAGTAGCCACACACACTTCGGTGCAGCACGCAGCTGTGATTCCAGAGGCCATGGCAGGCACCCAGCAGCTGGCCGACTGGAGGTGAGCAGGAGACTCGGTAGGGTGAGAGGTGCCTGGGATGAGACGCACGTCCGCCACTGATGCGGAGAGTCTGTGGACTATGATGAGATGAGAGGTTCCTTTTAAACAGTGTACCAGGGTATGAAAAAATCAGCTTTATTGATTTTTAATCAGCTGTCATTGTCCACCCAAAACTCAGTTACATGGTTTAATCACCAGTGTAATTCACCAGACTTGGCTCCTCCAGATGATTCCTGGTTTTCTGAGAATTAAATTCCACTCTGAGAAAACAAAGGTTTTTCACCAGTAAAAGAATGCAGAAGAGAGTCCCCAAAGCCCTAAACAATTCTAGAAAGTGTCCTCAAGATGTCTGGGGACAGGGCACACTGGAGGTGGTCTGGCCTCTCCGCAGAAGGCTCACCAGGTTGAGGCTTGTTTGGAATGGCCAACTGGCATATTGGTGAGTATGCCTCTTCAGTTACTAGTCCTGTCCCACTGAGCTACGTCCACCTTCCACGGACCCCAAAGGCGCCCCATTTTATGCCTGCCAGCACTCTGTACCCCTGCTGTTTCCAGAACTCCATCCATCCACCTCCCTGACTTCCATGGCCACCTGTTGCTTTGCCTCAAGCCTCTCCCCAGTGCCACAGTGTCCCTCTCCACCAAGGGAGACCCAGACAGCAGTGCCCCTGGTTGTCTCCCCATGGCCTTTGGCTGCCTCTCTTGCAGCACAAACCCTAGGGCCAGTCACTCTGACAGTCTGACAGTCTCCCTGCCACCTTGGGAGCCTCCCACCACTCCTGGTCTGACCTGAAAGGTTATTGTGAACAAAGAGCTCTCAGGGAAAGGTGGGCAGGTGGAGACAGAAGACCCCGGTAGAGCCTGTACTGCAGCTTCTCCGTCCTCTATGTAAAGCAAGCACTTGGGCTGTCCCCACACCCACCCCATTGCCAGAAGCACTTTCAAGCAAGTATCCCTCACTTCATTCTGGCTCTCCTTGTTCTGGGGCAGGTAAACCTTCATGAGCCTCAGTTTCTTCTTCCCTCGTGGGATAATGGTGCTTACCTCACAGGATGGTTGGATGGTTTAAATTAAGATAAAACACCAAGCACTTGGCCTCTGTTTAACACCCACCACAGTAGCACCTGACCATGACAAGCAGTAAATAAATCTGTCACCTCCCTCCACCCATTCACAGAGGCTCCTGCCCAGCAAGGTCACCTTTCTTCCCCAGCTCATTAAGAACAGCACCCAGCTGGAAAGCTTTCTGACTAATTGTCGTTTTTCCCTTCGTCCACTTTTCTCCTAAAAGACCACATATGTGCCATATTCCCTCTTTTCCATTGTCTTTCAGCACTTATACCTCATTTAATTTCACCAGTACTCATGCATTTACTCCTCCCTCCTTTCTCTTGTCCGTGTATTATCTAGTAATCACGGACGTCTAAAGCCAGCGCCTTCTTGTCTCTCTCCATTCACATGAGGGCCAAAGAACAACCATAATCATGGCTAATAAAAGAGCTGTGCCAGTGCCAGACCTGCTTCCAAGGGAAAACCATGCCATGTGTCTGTGGGGAGAGAGCAGCAACAAAAAAAGGAAGCCACAACATCCATTCCTAAAGCCCACATAAATCCCAAAAAGACTGTCAAAATCTCGGCAAAATTGTCCATCTGCTTTTTTTTCTCCTATTCATCGTTTTCCCCAGTTTGCAAACATAGAATATGATTATTTTTAAAAATTCAAATGAATTCTCCTTTGGCTTACAATTTTATTATGTGTTAAACGGCTTTTATGGGCAAATCTCTGAATTAATCACCACTTTCAACATTTCTGTGGGAAAACAAGGCATTGAACTCTGTGCAACCCAGACTATCAGAACTTTGAAATGTAACCCATTTTTAGGATGCAGGCTGCCAGTATTTCTATCAATATGTGCCTCACTATTATTAATTTTTATTTAATACCAAACTGTACATGTCTACACAACCTTCAGATACTCTTAATTGTTCATTCAGCAAGCGTGCAATTAACTGGTCAGCTGCTACATGCCTGAGCATTGTGCTAGCCACTGAGGGAATTCAAAAGAACATTAACACTTCCCTACCCCAGAAACATATGGCTCCCAGTCTTCAAAGTTTGTTTTTCACATTAACTAGAATTTCCTCATTAAAAAAAAAAAAAGCAGGGGCTGGGGATTTAGCTCAGCGGTTAGAGTGCTTGCCTTGCAAGCACAAGGCCCTGAGTTTGATCCCCAGCACCAAAACAAACAAACAAACAAAAAAAAAAACAAGAATTTCCTCATTAATAAAATGATACTAAAAAAATAAAATAAATAAGATGATACTGCTAAGATCCTACCTACCTCGGAGATCAGAGTGAAAGAACTCATTGAAGACACTTTGTAAATTCTAAAATCAAACACATACTATTGCTCAACGATCCCCCTTTCAAGCATTTTTAAATTAGAAGGAATATTTATTCCCCGTCTCAAGAATTTAAACACTCAGAGCCTGCACACTTGGCTTCTTTGCACTTGAAAGCCCTCCATCACCAGCCAGCTGGCTTCCTGCCCCCTGTAAAACAGCTTCAACTTGACTGCGCCAGGAAGCCCACCTGCTGAGTCTACCTTGGGGTCTCTCATGCCTTACCAACCCCACAGGTAGTGAGATGTCCCACACCATCAGCTTTTGCTTGAGAGAAAGCTTCATCTTACAAAAGAGCTCTTCTAGAAAACCACTGAGGAGGCCTGCCTTTCCGTTTTCTTTTCAGGAATACACACGCTCACAGCAGCCATTACAATCCCATCATGCAGCAACCCGCGCTATTGACTGGTCATGTGACCCTTCCAGCAGCCCAGCCCTTAAATGTGGGTGTGGCCCACGTGATGCGGCAGCAGCCAACCAGCACCACCTCCTCCCGGAAGAGTAAGCAGCACCAGTCGTCTGTGAGGTAGGTGGTGAGAGCCCCAGGAGGTTGGAGTGTTAAGGAAAGGCAGTAGCCAGCAGCACATCCGAAGCAGTAGCCAGCAGCACAGGTCTAGGGTTTACAGGAAGCCCTCACCCTGGGTTGGTACAAAGGGAGCCTTGCCTCTTGCCTGGCCCTGGCAACAGCCCTGCATGCACCCTAAGGAGGGTCTGGGATCACGGCATGTGCAACACCCTGAGTGCTTCAGTCCTTTTTGTTGAGGAAAAAATGATTCAGTAATACTTGTTAAAGCACAGTAAAGATTTTATTCAAAACCGTGGAGAGATACAGGGATGCTGAATGAATCTTGCAGTGGGGGAAAGAGATTGGGGTCGGCTCTGCATACAGCACGGCAAGTGGGAATTTACAGCCAGGGAGCAGTGTCAGGGTCAGAGGACGGACAAGCACTAAGGTCAGAGGGCTTCCGGTTGAATGGACCTAACAGGATTCTTACTGAAGACGGCCAGGTGGCTGGGGGACAATGGGGAACCTGATGAGATATCCAGGGTGACCAGAAATCGAGGGCGAGGTTCTGCCTAGGCTGACTGAGAGCCAGCAGTGGACTTTGCAAGTGCATGCATGGTCTGGAAGGCTTGGAGCCTGACTGATGTCTGTCCAAAGAATGTTGGTCTTTTTTTCTCCTTTTCTAGAAAGCAGCCTTACCTCTGAAATTTCACTTTGGAAACCACTTGACATAATAACTTTCCAAAAATACTAGAATTTAGTCCCTAGCACTGCTAAAACAAAAAATAAAAACAAAATACCTACAGAAATATACTTCCTTCGAAATTTGAGGTCAAAAAATGAAATTTACTTAGCTCCTTGTTTAAATATAACCAATAACTTTAGTTATTGCCAGATGCTAACTGGCAAGGCACTAACCCTTCCTATTCTCTTTAACCCTAGTCTCATCTCAGTAAATATGTAATCAAGGCTCCCTGCTGTGTGGGTTCATTTAAATATTACTTTGAAAAAAGCAGACAGAGCAGGTTGGAGATGTAGCTCAAGTGGTAGAGCACTTGCCTAGCAAGCACAAGGCCCTGAGTTCAATCCCCAGCACCCCCCCCAAAAAAGTAGACTGAACTTGGAGCAGAGATTGCCAGAGAGCAGAGCCTATGAGGGAGGAGGGGATGGCCTGGCAAGGAGCATGGTGGAACTTCTCCAGCGGTGAACAAGTTCCATACGTGGATGGTATTTGGGGTTTTTGACATTTTCCAAAACTCTTCAGAAGAGGGCCAGGCCAATCTGAAGGCAGGAGGATGAAAACTTTGAGCCCAGCCTGGGCAACTTAGTGACTTAGTGAGACCCTGTCTCAAAATAAAAAATAAAACAATGGCTGGGGATGTAGCTAAGTGCAAAAGTCCTCGGTTCAATCTCCAGTGCAACAAAAAAGGAAAGATTCCTTATTCAGGTGTATGTGACAACTCCAGGAAATTCATCTCAGATCAGTGGCAACCCTCCAGAATGCTTTTGTCAGACAGCCTTTGCTTGTGGACAGCAACAAAGATCACTGTTCTGGCCCCCATGTGCTGTCATGCCCAGACGCTGAGGCAGCCGCACAGAGCGCCTGTCTGACCCACACAGAGCTTAGCAGCCTGGGGGTCTCCTTGACCAAGCAGAGGCTGTAAGAACCCTTGGCCTCCCCACCTGTTCAGCGCATCCCTCCTTCCCTGTGCTGGCACCGTCCAGCTGGCCTCATGAAGGCTCATCGCCTGTGTAGTTCAAGATCGATGTAATTCTTGCACAAGTTATGTGTTTGCCTGTATCTAAGACTTGGGCTTTTAAAACAATCTGAGACAGCAAACAGAAGGTGCTGCATCCAGGCCTGCTTTTCTCTGACGGCACCAAGTGGGACACTCACTGCAAGGGCAGTAAAAACGTAGTCTCAAAATCGTAACATGGGGTTGGGGATTTAGCTCAGTGGTAGAGTGCTTGCCTAGCCAGCACAAGGCCCTGAGTTCCATCCCCAGCACCCCCAACAAAATCATAACACGTTAGCAATAACAAACACGTGGGTTTATGATAAGTAGAAACAGTGGAACAGTCTTAATGGTAAAACTTATTACCAGCCCCCAAAAGCCATAAACAATATATCTGACACCAGCTAGATAGAAAATTAAATAAGCCTGCCCTAACTGAAATATTTTCATTTTGCTGCCATCCCATTAGCTCGGAGATGCTAGAATCTCTAAGGATTTTTCTGGGCCTAAGATGCATTATCCATTGGCTTTGCTTTCTCACCACATAGATACTACCAGGATCCACCAAGGTTCCATTAGGCAGAGGAGGTTTTTTTTCCCTAAAGTTATAAGAAACTGCATTGTTTAACCTGGTAAGGAATTTCAGTTCAATCAAAAGCAAATTAAAGGCCCTTTTTTAAGCAGAACTTTTCCTCTTGCACTTCCCCCAATTTTTCACTGAAGTTCAGATAGACTAGTGATCCTCCTCTCATGCCCTGGGGTCAGAATCTGGAAAAATCCTTCTGGGTTTCATCATTATATACTCACACAATGTAATGGCCATGCCCTTTCCCAGAGGAAGGAGGGAAAGTTGAATTTTAATGTCACCAAGGTTAGGTCCAGTAGATCCAGAAACTTGAGATAGAAGGGTTTTCATTTAATAAATGGTAGAACAACCATGAGCAAGGAGACCAAAGAATTAAGCATTTTAGTTTAATAAATGGTGAGTCAGCCATTAGCAAGGAAACTAAAGCTTTATGTGGCAGGCACCAGTCCTCAGTGTCCCTAAAACAATGCATGAGTAGTCTTAAAGGATGGAGCCCAGAGTGGGCCTTCATCCTGAGGATGACGCCGCCCCAGTCCGGACATCTGCCCTGCGGACCAGCCTCCTGGGAACAGGGACCCAGGCCCCTTTCCCACTGGCAGGTAGGGTCCAGGTGCCCTGGGCCTCAGCACTGTTTTTGTGGAGCTTTGGCAGAGCTGCTGCTTCTCAATAGCTGGGCTGCTTGGAAGGAATTGCTGGTCCACTTCCTCTGTAAGCGCGTGTGGTTTTGTCATTTCAGAAACATCTCCACCTGTGAGGTGTCGTCCTCACAGGCCATCACCTCCCCGCAGCGATCCAAACGTGTCAAGGAGAACACGCCCCCCCGCTGCGCCATGGCACACAACAGCCCAGCCTGCAGCGCTTCGGTCACCTGTGGGTGGGGTGACGTGGCCTCCAGCACCACCAGGGAGCGGCAGCGGCAGACCATTGTCATCCCTGACACCCCTAGCCCCACGGTCAGTGTCATCACCATCAGCAGCGACACAGATGAGGAGGAGGAGCAGAAACACGCCCCCACCAGGTGAGGCTGTGTGCTGGCAACCTGCGAGTGTCACTGGCTTCCTGTCCAAGGCCATCGTCCGTGGACCTTAGCCACTCACCATCGTCGAGGGTAGTGATCTCTGCCTGCCAACCCCTAGAGTTCAGAGTCGCCTAAACGTATTTCAAGAGAATGTCAACAGATTTCCCATATTGTTTAAAAGTGAAATAATTTTGAATCACTTCAGTCTTGACAAACAGTTACAGGCCTTTTACAGTTAGGGAACATGAGACCATAAAAAACAGGCCCACAAAACCAGTGTATTTCAACTTCTGTAAGCTCAAAAATCTCTGCCTCAGGCTATTGAATTTACTCCCAGTTGGTCAGGAGATTTCTCTAACACTGCTTTGGCTCACTCAGAATTCAAAGTAATTGTCCAATTAATCAGAAATTTCCCTGCATCTGATTAACCCAATCTTTCAGACTGCCAGTTGGCGCTTCACCCAGAGAGCATTACTGCTTATTTCACAGTAGTAATAATTCATTTTACTCTCTGTGTGCTTCCTGGGGAGAGGAGAGAAATATTTATTATATTTGCAAGACTGTTAACCCTGGCATCAGGGCCTCTTTTTCTACGCTTAGCAGCCAGATGCCAGCAAAATATGCTTTCTGCCTGGGCTGCGCAGGTGAGGTGGTGCAGCCTAGGGACCTGGGTCCTCTGCACCCCGGGGGCCTCCTAGGACCCAAAGTCCCGAAGTCTGCCCTGCTGGCACCTCTCCTAAAGGACCAAGGGCCCAGCCTCTGGAGCTGGTGCAGAGCTCAGCGTTCATGACCAGGCCCGAATTAGCAATCACAAGTCCTTTTGATTAGATAATGAATTCTCATGCTTGAAATCATCAGCAAAGGTAAGAGAGACTGATTCAGACATTCTCATTAAAGCTGGTAGTACACAGGGCATCCCTTCCCATCGTTAGAATGAATGAAGTTTAGGGGTTGTTTTTTTGTTTTGTTTTCTTTGTCTTGTCTTTTCATAATAGGCCTAGTGTGTCTCACTCAAGCATCTTTTCGTGTTGAGTAGCACAGCCTAATTTTCGGTGTATTTCAGAGAAAAATGTAGAGTTTTTCTGGTCCTGCCATTTGCTGGGTACCAGAGGGGCACCAGGTCAGTGGCCAGGCACACGTTTGCAGACCAGTATTGCTTGACCCCTCGTGCTAATTCCAGGCCTGTCCTCACTTCATTTTTGATCACAGCCCCAAGGTGAGTCAGTGTTCCAGCCCCCCAGATTCTGATGACCCCACCCCAAGAACACTGCGGGATTCATGGTCCCTTCACAAGGTGAAAGGCCCTTCCAGCCCCAGTCTGGGCTCTGGCAGTAGTGGTCCTGAGAAGGGCTCAATAACCTTACAACACCTGAAGGAAAAACAACGAGCAAATATAGCTTAAAAATCTAGCAGTCAACTAGATTAGAATGTCGTTTTGGAAGCCTGAGACTTGAGCCGACACAGACTCTGGTGATAAGTGTCCCGGACAGGTGGACAGTGTGTCTGAGGACAAGGGGATGAGTTCCTTCAGTAAGTCAGCCACAGGGCTGGGAGCAGACATGAAGCCGAGCACAGACCTGCTCCCCAGCGGCCTGAGGCCCCTGGAGAAGCAGAACCAAAATGCTGGCAGCGTGGGAGGGTGGGCCACAGCCCAGTGGCAGGTGACATGTGAGGGACAGCCACAGATCACGACACTAGGCTCCTCAACCCCATAGCATCATGCAGTTCAAAGTATATGAGCAAATAAAAAAATAATATATGAACAAGATAGTGAAAATGTCCCAGAGATGGCTGCCCAATGGCAAGTTAGAGAAATTATTATACATAAGGCATAGTTAGGAAATCGGCAAACTGCTGCTTAAAAGACTGACCTGAGCTTTGCATGGGGACACAGCACCCTGGGAGGAAGCTGAGGCAGGAAGATCCTAAGTTCAAACTTGGCCTAGGCAATTTAGCAATTTTAGTGAGATCCAGTCTCAAAAAGTGAAAAGGCTGGGGATGTAGCTCAGTACAATTCCTGGTATTGAAAAAAAAAATACTGGCCTGAAAAATTAATATCCAGAGTGGTGAAACACTCACACACGCACGCACTTACTATTGCTGGCAAAAAAAGTAGATCTGAAATGGAGTTGGTTTCCATTTTCACCCACCACATTCCTAAAATGTTTTAGACACTGACTTGTTCGTAGCACTGGAAGAATTCAGTCTGGCCGGCTTCCCCGCATCCCCTGCAGGGCTCCATTTGCAGCGTCCAGTGGGCTGGAGGGCTCAGGGGCTGCATTTGGAAGAAGCAGCTCTTGTGCCACTGTCCATCCCCAGCTGCTGTCCCTGTGCTTCAGAGCATCAGCGTATCACAGAGCCTCACTGATGTGTGGCGCCTTCCACAGTGCAGAGGTAGGAGAGAGTGGGGGACCCACGGGCAGGGTGCTCCTGTATGGGCCCAGTGGGACTGGGAGAGATGGGATGGGCTCCCGGGTGGTACAGCAGGAGGGAGACGGAGAGAGCACTGGACAGATATGCTGGGCTCCTTCCAGGCATGTTTCTGACCTCTCTAGAGAGCAGTCAGGTGAAGAAGACCCCTGCTGGTGGTGTGTGTGCGTGTATACACAGACACACATGTGCAGATAACATGATTTGAATAGAATGCATGCACCATATTAAAAGGAGGAGTTTTGGTTTTACTCTTTAATAACATGTTTTAACTGGAGCTCCAAAGAACATCAGCAGGAGCCCCGTGGCCTGGTCCCTCTCCTCACACAACAGGCAGGTTAAAAGTAATCTGCCAGGTATTTCTGGACTGAGGGACTCGGTGTTTGCCGGGTACCTCACCAGGGAGGCACAGGGCAGGGCGGCACTGTGCTTTGACACGCAGATGCTGGGCTCAATCCTTACCCAGCCTGTGACCCTTACCCAGCCTGTGACCGTGGCCAGCAGGTGACCCAAGCTCTCTGTGTCTGCAGTTTATTGTTTTTAAGATGAAAGTAATCGTATATTTTTACTACTTAGTCCTGCTATGAGGACCGAAGGTGATAATACATATGCAGCGCTTTGAACCATCCAATAAATGTCACCTATATTAAGTAATCAGTGTTGTGGGAAGAGAAGAGTAGTAGTTTTCATATATGTCGTATTTTTCACTATAGTCAGGAATGAAAGAAGTCATGGAAAGTTTATTGGAGATGAAGTTTGAAGGATGAAACTGATTGGGATTAGAAAACAGAAATCAGAGACACGTTCCAGACAGGACCCTGCAGGGACAGGGTCTAGGGATTTGTATCTGATCCGCTGGTGTTGTTTTCTCCATTGGGGCTGATTTCTTCCCTTCTTAGCTCCTTGCTTCTGTTCATCATCTTAAAATGATGACAGTCATCTATTGCCATGACAACACAACGCAGTCACAAGCTCATACAGCTTTGCTCCTTATTGAGAAGTGATATCTGTCAAGGCCATTTGCGCAAACATTTCTCATTCTGCTCCTATCACTGTCGCTTTTGCTTCCATTAACCAACTTGTAGTGGGATTGATAAGCAATCAATAATGATTAGATACAACAGTAGGTGAATCCCAGCAGCACTGACATCGGAGCCTAAAGAATCCCCAGCAGCAGTCTCCAACGTGTGCTCATTTCTAAAGCGACTCATTTAGCAGCCTCCCACTGTTCTCTAATCTTCACACAGTGTTTAGGTGGAGCACAGAGATTTCTAACAATAGAAGAGAGTAGAAGCGGAGCTATCAGAATAGCTCACCTTTCACAACCCAGCCACACGCAAATCCAAAGAGGTGGGTGAGTCAGCAGTAAGCCCTGTGCTCATATTTGCCCCTTAGGCACAGGGTCTTCTCAGCTACGAAGGAGTGGGACCTCTGAGAGTCCTGGGCGTGCATAACAAGACACTGGCAGGCAGGACTCCAGCCTGCGGGTGGCCGGGCGGACTCGCTGCCATTTGAGCCTCCCTTGAGGAACTGGCCTTAAAGTCGCACAGGTCATCCAGGCCAAGCTGCAGAGCCATTCTTCAGAGACAGTATGCCGACTGATTCTTGAAGTGGCCCACCGTACGTCCAGAAAGTCCAGTTAAGCTGGTTTCTGCACAGTTTCTGAGTTTGAGTCAGGAATTCCAAATGAGCCCAATTTGTATTTGAGATCAGGCTACGGTTTGATCAAAATTAGTGTATGTTGCGCTTGTTTAACTTGCTCTCACAGCCAGCCGGTCCTTTCCCCGTACCTGCCCTTCGCAGGAAACAGCCACAGTGTCACAGGCAGCTCCCCTTCCTTCCCTCCCTCACATTCCCTCCTTCGCACTCTGCAGTTTTTGCACATCTTCAGGTCTTGAACTCCTTCTAGGCGCGGCGACCCTTGCGTAGAGCCCGCTTTCTAACTCCCCTGCCAGCTCGTGGCTGCCCCACCAGGTGTCATTCGCCAGCCCTGCTGCAGCTGCACAACTCTGAGCACCCGAGAGAGAATCCCATTTGCTTTTCCCTTTCTGAATGAGCCGGGCGGCTTTTTAAAAGTGAGATATCATTCGTGCACTGTATAATTTTCCCATCATTCAGCAGCATTTTGTATATTCATTTTTGAAATTATGAAAAAATATATGACATAAAGTTTGCCATTATAACCATTTTAATTGTACAATTCAGTTGGTTAATTATATTCATAATGTTGTACAGCCATCACCATTATTGATTTCTAAAACTTTTCTGTCACCCCAACTATTAAAAATTCTCTATCTAGGGGTTGGGGGTTTAGCTCAGTGGCAGAGTACTTGCCTAGCAAGCACAAGGCCCTGAGTTCCATCCCCAGCACCCCCACAAAAAAAAATTCTGTATCTTTACCAACAACCCCCCTTTCTTTCTGCCCCCCAGCCTATATTCTGTCTATATGAAGCACCTATTCCAGATAATTCCTGTGGGTAGAATCCTACCATATTTGTATCTGGCTTATTTCCCTTGATGTTTTCCAGGCCTGTCTGTATTGTGGCAGGTATTAAACTGGCTGGTATCCCACTGCATGGGGATGCTACATTGTATTCATCCATTCCTCTGTGGGTGGACGCTTAGGTTTTTTCCACCTTTTGACTATTACGGATAGTGCCACTATGAACGTTGATGTACCAAGAAAATAACTGCTTGAGTTGCTGATATCATCCCTAGGAATGAAACTGCTGGGTCATACAGTAGCTCTGTTTAGCTTTTTGAGGAGCAAGCATATGGGTTTTTTGCATTTACAAGTGAGAAATGTGGGTCTTCATTAATTAAAATTTATTTCATCTAAGTTAACATGAGGAGCTGTAAATATATGCAACCAATTCATTCTTCACCTTCTTTTGAGTTCTTAACAATTATCTGCATGACTCATTTGACAGTTAATCATGGAATGCTTTGTGACATCCATTATTCTCCTTAACTGGTTATTTTAAAGCTTTCGCTGTTTAACTTGTCATGTGGTTACACAGTCTCCCACTGAGATTTTAATCTTCTCAAAGGCAGAGACGCACATTCTGTTTCTCTGTGCAGGTATTCCCTGCAGCTCCGACTGATAGCACAGCTCTCCGGGACACCCAATGACTTGTAATTTTCTCTCATAGCAATCTTCTAGCTTATGCACAGAGTACACAGCAAATCCTTACCCAGACAGGATCCTCCTTGCCTAGATAGCTTTTCTGCAAACCTGTTTCACATGTTTCGTGAGATAGCACAACTGGTTATAGTACAGGTTGAGTATCCTTAGGAAATACTTGGGACCAGAAGTGTTTTGGGTTTTATATTTTTTTCAGATTTTAGAGTATTTACATATACATAATGAGCTACCGTGGGGATGGGAGCCAAGTCTAAGCATGAAATTCGTTTATGTTTCATATACCTCTTATACACGAGGCCTGAAGGAAACTTTATACACTATTTTTTGGCGTGCCTGCATTTTAATTGTGACCTATTTTATGAGGTCAGGCATGGGATTTTCCACTTACGACATCATGTCAGCACTCAAAAAGTTTTGAATTTTTGAGTGCTTGGGATTTCCCATTTTTTAATTAGGAATGTTCAACCTAAAAAATAATCATAGTAGCTAACAGTTATGGAATACTTAAGTTACTGTGTGTCATGCATTAGTCAAAGTGCTTTACTTGTGTTTTCTCAGTTCTCATAACAAGCCTGTGACTGAGGAACTATCGTTATGCCCACGTTACTGACCAGGCGACCCTAACAGGTTGAATAGCTGCCTTAGACTCTGGAGCACAGGCCAAAGTTAGGCATCTGGCTCTGGCCAGAGAGGGCCCTTGTACCCCGAGCCAGAGGACAGTGCACGGTGCTGGAGGAGCCACCCAGCCCATGCGGCAGCAGTGCTGGGCATCAGGAGCAGAACCAGGCCCCCGTGGCCTCCATCCTCTCAGGCCTGCCCCTGTCCTCCCATGCAGCCTCCTACCAGGCCGCCCCAGCCCTGAGTGTGCCAGTTTCTGTCCTTGTCAAATTAGTAGGAAACTGATGCATTAATCATTTACTTTTAAGAAATAATTTCTTAAAAGTAAATGATCAAGGAGCTGGGGATTTAGATTAGAGTGCTTGCCTTGTAAGCACAAGGGCCTGAGTTCGATCCCCGGCACCACCAAAAAAAAAAAAAAAAAACGTAAATGATCAATACACAAAAATAGAGCATCCATTTTTAAAGCCTTGTACAATAAGCAATAAAGTCCACTTCCATCGTCCCAGCAGCTGGGAGGCAGACAGGATTGATTCCCAAAATAACCACACTAACATAAATATCTGAAAAGAAGGTGCTGGCCAACAGCCACCCCGGACAGAGTTCTGGTGGCAGTCGAAGGCCCTCGTGACATCAGCATGTGGGACCTTTCCACCAGGGGCCCCCTGCAGAGGGACTCCAGAGGTCCTGAGTAGCCTGCACACCAGGCAGACAACTGGCAGAGGATGTCAGAGCCAGCTCTGGTCTCCCTTCCTGGGCACATCTGAAGCATGCTGCTGGGATGGGTCCCTCAGAGCCTCACTTGTCGCCCGTCCCTCCAGCTGCATCCTGGTTTGTTGGACATTGCCCTCCCTGCTGCTTAAGCTTTCCCTGGCCGCACAGCCCCGGCCTGAGCTTATGACCACCTCGCTTCCGACAGCAGTGTTCTCCTGCACCAGCTCCTCTGACCTTGCTCCTCTATATCCTGCTGGTGGCCGAGAGCGGTTGCCATGGAGCTCTGCAGAGTCTGCCACACAGGGAGAGTCCAGGGTTGCCCAGAAGCTCCCCACCTTCCAGAAGTACCAATGAACAGGAGCCACTTCCTCCTGTCTCACATGAGCCCCTGCCACTGCTTAGGGGACATCTGCGAGCCCTGCCTCCCTGCCTTGCCTTCGGCGTGGCAAGGGGGCTTTTCAAACATGGGTTCTCCAAAATGGCCTTCTCACCAATCTGGCTTCTCCCTCTACCTACACAGCACTGTCTCGAAGCAAAGGAAAAATGTCATCAGCTGCGTCACGGTCCACGACTCTCCCTACTCTGACTCCTCCAGCAACACCAGCCCCTACTCTGTGCAGCAGCGTGCCGGGCACAACTCCAACACCTTTGACACCAAGGGGGGGCTGGAGAATCATTGCACTGGCAACCCCCGAACTATCATCGTGCCCCCCCTGAAAACCCAGGCCAGCGAAGTACTGGTGGAATGTGACAGCCTGGGGCCAGGTAAGAGGGTACATGTCTCTCAAGACTGTTTTTCTTGTTTTCTGCTGCTAGAAATGTAAGCGCAAGGAAAACAGAAAGTGCCGGGTTATTGCAGATGATCTTTTTAGGGCTTTGTTCAAGTAGCCAAAGTAGTTTTTTGTTTTTTTTGGTTTTTGTTTTTTGAGACAGGGTCTCACATGTAGTCCAGGCTGGTCTTGAACTCACTATGTAGTCCAGGCTGGCCTTGAACTCACAGCGATCCTCCTGCCTCAGCCTCCCAAGTGCTGAGATTACATGTGTGTGCCACCATGCCCGGGACACCTTGGGGTTTATTTAGTAGCATCTGTTTAGTGTTTCTCTTGCTTGCACTCAACAATGGACGAATTTGGAGACTTAACCCAAAAGAAATCTGCATGTTCTGCTTTTCTGCCACATGCTGTCACACCTGCAGCCAGGCAGCCCCTCGACACACCATAGAAGGAAAGGCAGGCACACTGCTGAGATTTGTCTAGGTGTGAGAAGTTGCTGTTCCTCAGAAGAGACCCCTCTCTGTCACCAGAAGTTGCCACAGGAAATGGGATCTTCCCATGTGTCCACACACATTCCAGCCTGGGAGGGATAGGCCGCTCCGCTGCTGCTACCTTGGGTGCAGAGTAGGGCTCAGGACAGGGTCTGTGGGGACTTTCTTGGCCTAGGGAAACACCTGTGACAGTGTCCTTTTGGCACCGAGTGACTCTGCTTGAAGGGGTAGTGGAAGTGGGCTCAGGCTTCTTTCTCCCTCACCATCCCGTCCTAAACCTCAGGTGGCCCTCCAGTCCAAGGTCTTGCCCTGACTCTGCAGGTAGCCTGCTTCCTTTCCTAGAAGAAAGGCTCCTTAAACACAGCCAGCCTGGCACCCCTCGGAAGCTGTGCCATGTCCCCAGCCTGGCCTGTCCCCCGCAGTCCGTGGTTCAGAGTGAGCGCTTAGGGCTTAGGATAGGGGCGGAGGGCACAGCGGGCAGGCAGACCTGCCTGGGGCCGACGATGCCCTGGCTGAGGAGTAAGTGTGGGGTGGTCAAGCCGCTCTCTCCCCCGGGGTCTGCTGATCGTGCAAGGAGGAGGCCTTACCTGTATCAGATGGGCCCATGACAGTGCCAGTGCCAGCGCATGCATCTGGCTGACAGGGCCGGGCTGTACTGACCACCAGCTTCTGGGGCTCTGAAGCAAGGCAGCCAGGCTGGAGCCCCAGCTTGGCACCCCTGAGGAAGCAAACGGAGGTGAAGCTGGCTTCCTTGAGGCCTCGAGGACGTCCGCCTCCAACACCCTGCCAGGGAGCAGCATCCTGTGAGGCACACCATGCCGCTCACTGCAGGACACAGGACTCCACAGAGCAACGGCCCAGCACACACATCTAAGATGAAGCGTTTCCCAAGACCTGATTGCCGCCACGGCGTGTGTGGGATTGTCATGTGGCTCTCCAGATGCTGTGTGTGCAAAGCTCACTCAGGACAAGGGGTGGTCAGCCTAGCATGGGAAACAAGAGCATGTCCTCCCCAGCTTGCTGCTGCCCACTCTACTGCCTGCTCAACTCTGACCCAGCCCCAGCTCCTGGCGCACAGTCACAGTTGCCAGCAGAATGCCAGGCTCTGTCTAACCATGTCCTTCGCTGCCCCAGGCTCTCGCCCCCTCGAGCTCCTTGTTCCTCCCTCATACACAGTGGCCATGTGATTGCCCAGGAGGTGGAATAAGCTCAGATGGGTGATCCACAACTAGGTCCAGGCAGGGTGGTGACAGTTCTAGCACGGCAGCATCCAGCTGAGTGAAGGACAGAAACAGGCTCTGCTGGCAGCCTGCACTCACAGCTTTCTCATTTCGACCCTACATTGGCTCCACAAGAACCCCTCCTGCCCCCAGGTTTTGGAGGCCTTTGGAAGCCTAACTGGGTTGGCCTAGGTACCGTACTGGGTCTCAGCCCTGGGTCCCAAGCACAGGTCCGCTCTGCCGGGCCCAGGCGGGGTCTGGGCCCCCGGGAAGCTTAACATACCAAATCCCAGCGCCCAGCAGGGGAACTCTGGCACAGCGGGTAGTTGGGAGTGTTGGGGTGCCGATGCACAGTCAGATTTGGGGGCCTCTGCTAACCACCGTCCTCCCCAGCGGAGCAGTGCTCCTTTACTGGGGTGGGGTCTGGCTGGAGAGAGGGAAACTCCCAGCCTTCAGTGTGTGCCATCATCCTGTCTCTGGGTTTCCAGTTCCCATTACCCTTCTCCTGGGGCTGAGGCTTTGAAGGCACACTTCTGTCTTGATCAACAATTAATCAGCATCCTCTTGCCTGACCCAGCCTCAGGCGTTTCATCTTTGACTTTGATTTCATCAGCCTGGGATTTGTCATAGAATTGATCCAACCCAATTCAATCAAGGGCCCGATCTTCAATGCTTAGCACCCTCTACCCCAAAATGACCAGAATCTACAGTGTTAAGCCAGCTGCCATGGGATTTCTCACTGAGGCGGTGATGGGCTTTTATTTTTTGCCCACACTGCTGAGGCCCCAATACAAGCATCCTGAATTCTTGCTGCCAAATGGCATGAGACGTAGAGCTGTATTTCAGTCTCATTCCAGAAATCTAGAGGACGAAAACAAAGCACTGACTCCAAGACACAGCACAGGAAGTGCTCAGGTAAGCCCAGGATGGGGGAGTGAGAGAGCTCATTACCTTCCTTAGTCTGTTCTTAGACTAGAATCAGCGTGGCCTCTGCCTGCGTACCTGCCTCATCCTACAGGGACAAGTGTCCTGTCCTGACTGACCTGCCCTGCTGTGGGGCCACCTGCCCGTCCTGCCTCAGAGGTGTTTTCTTCCTAGTTACCCTTCCTGGGAGAAGCAGAAGCCATCCTCGGGGTGACGTGGTTTCTAAACCCTGCAGTACAGTCTACAGGCCTTCTCTGCTCCTGGTGGGATTCAAGCCAGGGCGCACGGAGGGTGTCTGGAAGCTTCTGCCTCCAGCTGCATGCCTGGGCCCATGCAGCCTTGCACCTAAAGGACTCCAGTGCCTGCTCATTCCTGTGTGTCTGCTTACCGTGCTTGCTCTTGCGGTGCTGTGTTTTGTTTAATGAAGGAGCTCTGGCCCATGCTGTTCAGGGCGTTTCTCTGGGGTTCCCCTCAGGTATTTATTGAGACACTTGAAGTGTTAGGCTGGCCCTCCCTTGGAAGAACTGAGGTACAGGAACCTCGGGACTGGCAAGACAGCGATGGTGCTGCCTGCCTGGCTGTGCCCAGGTCCCCGCTGCAAGCATACACGAGCACCAACCACTCCCAGTAGGGCTCCCCCAGATCCCGGTGAAGGAAGATCACCCCACACCAAACCCCTGCACTCTTGGGCTCCTGGTCCCGCTCAAGCCACCCACCAGCGCCTTCACCTGCTTATCCTCCCGCCTCAGCTTCTCAGTGATGTAGTCTGTGATGTTCCTCATTCCTGCTTACATGGTCTGGCCCGGGTGGCACAGAGCTGTAGTACCTGGCACACAGCACAAGCTCAGAAAATACTTCTTGTCTAGATTAAGGCCACCAGCTTGCTGCACATGATGGCACACACCTGCAATCCCTGCACTCTAGGGGAGTTCCAGTCCAGCCTGAGCAGCTTAGCAACTTGGCGAGACCCTAAAAATAAAAAAAATTAGAGGACTGAAGAGGTAGCTCGGTGTGAAAGCCCTAGGTTCAACCCCCAGTACCGAAGGGAAAAAAACCCACCTGCTCTTTAGGGACTGTTTACCTCCCACTGGCGAGGCCCCTGGTGTCTGGCCCGGGTGCAGCCTGCCTTGCTGCTGACGCCCCTGGCTGCCAGGGTGTGGCCTCCCAGCCAGGAGAATCAGCACCAGAACTTGTTAGGATGCAGATCCCGGGCCCACCTGGAGCCGCAGGGCCAGAGTTGCGGTTACCTTGGGATGGAACAGCCTCACGTCTGGCTGTGTATACCTGCTGGGGCTGTCTCCTGGGTGAATTAGCCTCATCTTGCCCAGGGCAGGGCCTGGGCAGTGCCTCTCCTGGGGCCACCGTAGCTTCTGCCTATCATCCTGGTTGCTCAATAGATGCCACTGCAGGCACAGTCCCATCTGATCCTCACAGCCACCTGTGATGGGACCCAGCAGGGATCCCTCCACACATCTCCCAGATGCCACTAGCCACACTGCCCGGGAGGACCCACATGAGGCCTGACCGGGCCCCCTGCTTGCCTTGCCTTGCCTCATCCGTACCTGTCCCGTTTACCTTTGCTTCAACACCTGCGTTTGCGGCCCTGACACCCCCTCCCACCCCACGCCCAACCAAGGAAACCCAGCTGCCAATGTAGAGTCCAGGCAGGATCCCGACTGTGTCCCAAGGTTGGGCTGATTTGTGCCTGGCCAGTCTCAGGAACATGTCCTTCCTGGAAAGCCGCCGTTACCTGAAGGGGGAGCATTTTCCCAGCACTAGAGCACTGGCCCTGATGTGTCATCTGTTCATCCTCCCGACACAGTCAGCACCAGTCACCACTCATCCTCCTACAAGTCCAAGTCCTCCAGCAACGTGACCTCCACCAGCGGTCACTCTTCAGGGAGCTCGTCGGGAGCCATTGCCTACCGGCAGCAGCGACCAGGCCCCCATTTCCAGCAGCAGCAGCCCCTCAATCTCAGCCAGGTAAGCTCCACACACAGGGACAGCCTCAGGCCCCCATTCTTCAGCTGTACCAAGGCCCACAGTGCGTGCCCTTGCGTCTCCTGGGCTGCATCAGGAAGGTCCCAGAGTGACTGGGTGACTGCTTTCCCGCGGGTCATCCTTGGGCAGGTGGCACCATGGTCCTGGGGGTTACAGATAGGAGGGCCCACACGGTGCCGTCTCAGCACAGCAAGAGGTAGATGTGTCCTGTCTGTCTCCCCCAAGCGCCCGGCCCCCAACACAGCGCCTCTCACTGTTTCTCTTTCACAGGCTCAGCAGCACATGGCCTCAGACCGCACCGGGAGCCACCGACGGCAGCAGGCCTACATCACTCCCACCATGGCCCAGGCCCCGTACTCCTTCCCGCACAACAGCCCCAGCCATAGCACCGTCCACCCCCACCTGGCCGCCGCCGCCCACCTCCCCACGCAGCCGCACCTCTACACCTACACGGCGCCTGCTGCCCTGGGCTCCACCGGCACTGTGGCCCACCTGGTGGCTTCCCAAGGCTCAGCGCGCCACACCGTGCAGCACACTGCCTACCCGGCCGGCATCGTCCACCAGGTCCCTGTGAGCATGGGCCCCCGGGTGCTGCCCTCGCCCACCATCCACCCAAGTCAGTATCCAGCCCAGTTTGCCCACCAGACCTACATCAGCGCCTCGCCAGCCTCCACGGTCTACACTGGATACCCACTGAGCCCCGCCAAGGTCAACCAGTACCCTTACATATAAACACTGGAGGGGGGCAGGGCGGGAGGAGGGCCCCGGGCCACCCGGGGGCTGCTTCACACTGCAGGTGCCACACACAAACAATGCAAACGGGGTGGGCGGGAGGGGCAGGGACGGACTCCACTGGTGAAACTTGAACCAGGAAGTGGGAGGACTTAGAGGAGAGAAGAGAACATTTTAAAAGGAAGGGATCGAGGAGGGGGAAAATCTATGCTTTTTATCTTAAAAAGAAAAAGGAAAAAAAATAAAACATCAGTAACAGAAAAACACAGCTCATGAACCCATTCCGCACCAAACTGGAAAGGAGAAGAAAGCCACAGGAATATCGGGGAGCAAGGGGCCCCAGTTTTTGAAGAACTTTATCTATGAACTTTTCAAAGATTATTTTCATATGGCAGCAAGTGACATTGAAGAATTTGCTGTCAGGGACACCTGATGAGAAGTCCAATAGATTTTTAATGAATTGAACAGAAGAATTAGGGATTTTTCCAGAACTTGAAAGGGTCAACACCCTCCAGGGTGTCAGGCCACAGCTTGAATTCAGGAGCCGCCTTGGGCTTTAGTCTGGGGGAGCCCAGGCCTGGCGCACTTGTCAGGAGTGACGGGGAGCAGCCAGGCTAACGGGGGACCCCTGGGAGAGGGACTGGTTTTCTCTTTCTGAGCACTCTGGAGAAATCCCTAAGCAATGTTATTCCTCAGACGTCAGTAATAATGTGTGTTGCAAACTTTAGGGTTTTGTTTTGTTTCGTTTTGTTCTCTTTGAATCAAGCCCTAGTTACATAGCATGGGGCCAGCGCTGGTTGGGACACCCTGTTAGAATGTAGCACTCGCACCCTTGTTTTCTACCTTATGTTCAACTCCAGTGATACCAATAGATTTCCTATGTAATTGCACAAAAACAATGGTATAGTGTAGGCGTGTGACCAGTGTGGTCTAGGTGAGCAAGCAAGTGCGCGTGCGGGTGTGAGCACAGGTGCCGCCTCCCGTGTCCCTTGGCACCGCCGTCACAGCCCTCGGTCTTGACTTTACACCATTCCCTCCTAGTGCCTTACCGACCGACAGACAGACGGACGCGCGTGAGGGTTTACTTCCACTGGTACACAGCAGTGGGCCGAGCCAGTCAGCAGCCGCCCCGCTCTTCTGCTGTGCTGTGGTAGCATTTTACTCGGGTCTTTCTTTTTTGGTTTTTGGTCCTCGTTTCAGGCCGTCATCTTTCTTGGGCTGTTTGTGAGCAGATGTTAGGAAAGCTGGTGGGACTGTGAGACAGGAATCAAGGGTCTTGAGCCGTGTGGGAACCAGGTGGTGGTGGACCCTCTGATGACAGAAATGGCTTTTGTTGAGTTTTCCTTTGCGGGCAGAGACCCAGAGAGACACCTGACCCTTTGCCCTCACCCCTCTGCCCCAGCTCTGCCCTGTGTGGGACTTGGGGTGCAGGGATGCGAGTTTGGCCAAGCGGCAGCTTCTGGCCTCAGGCCCAGCACGGCTTCCTCGGCCGTGCACGGGGAGGCCTCCATCCCCAGTGGCTCACCAGTCCCTCCCTTCCACAAGAAGCCTGGTGTCCTCAGACCCGTGCCACTCGTTCTCTCCCGCCATCACTAGAGAGAGGGGCTTCGCCTGTAGAAAACCTCCAGCCTGTTCCTATGGAATTCTTTCCCCAAGTTGCCCAGAGCTGCCTGAGAATCAGTTTGGGTTTCAGCGTCGGAGGGGTCTGTGGGCAGAAGGCTGGTGAGGGTGCCGGGCTCCTCCGCTGCGCTTGGGAAAACATTCTCGAAGACAGGGAAGTCTGCCTTCTTCACACCTTTGACACGCGTGGAAGTTTCCTCAGGCTTTGAACGCTGCAGCGGCGGGGCTGGTGGGGAGTCGTTCCCAATGCTCAGAGTGGACGACTCTGAAGCTGTGGACCCTGGAGAAGCTTTCCGGGCCACGATGGGCTTAAAAGGATGGCTCTGATTGTTTGGCCCTGACGTGGAGTCCTCAGTGCCCCCAGCTCAGCAGCCCATCCTCCTCCCCACTTCCCGCACCTGCGCCCTCACAGACCCTGAGCAATCTACTGTCACGGCCAGCGCCTTCAGTAGCGAAGCCGTTACTTAGCTCTTAGCTGTGAAAGAACTCTGGAAACTTCCCTGCCCCAATAAGTTCTTACTTACCTTATGAAGAAACAAGTCCCCAAACTGGAAGTGGCTTACAGCAGGCCTTGTGCCAAAAGGATGGACACACGACCTGTAAAAGGCTGGGCACAGGCCGGCGGCACTGCAGGGACCCAGAGGCAGAGCAGCAACAGGCCGCGGCCGGGGGCTGCTCTCCTCTCGCCGTGATCAATACTGGCATCAGCCGGAGGTGGGGTAGTGCCTGGCCTGAGACCAGAAAGCAGGGCGGCTCAGAGAACAAGGGGCCCTCCCTGAGCCGTGCCAGTCTGGAGGACCCGGCTGCCACAGACTTCAGGGCAGCCAGATGGCAGCAGTGTCCATGGCACGTTCTCATACCAAGTCACCGGGTGCCGGGCTCGGCAGCCTTTGTTTGCCATCCCAGCAGCACGCCAGCTGGCAGAGTACAGCGCCAGCCCTCTGTAGGTCTGCTCTCTTAGGGCAAAGACGCCTGAGAGCGCCTCTCATTTCCTTTTGTTCCCTTAAGTGGAAGCTTCTTATTCTTGCTCCTGAAATTCTCTTCTTTCCTTTTCTCCTCCCGGACAGGAATGAAGGTTCCATGCTGCTCATAATGTTAATATTATCATGCTGATTATTTTATTTTTGTCATTGCCATTGTAATTATGATCATCATCCTGTTGCTATTTTAGTCAGAGTTTTAAACTTATTAGGGTTGCACATTTATTCCAGGCATCTTTGTGTTTTCCCTTTAATATGAAAACTTATTCTATTATGTCTGTGAGAATCTGAGTAGATGGGAGGGATGCACAGATATCCAATTTTGTCAGACAAAAAAAAAGGGAAAGACCCAGGATTTAGGAATACTGTTCCTGTCATCTCTTCCCTAAGTAGCCATGAGGAAAGACCTACCCAGAACAGAGTTGGAAGAGTCACAACCTTTATCTCTGCACAGTCTGGCCTGGGCTCAGAGCTGCTGGCACACCCCTTAGACCACCGAGCCGTTGGACAGCATCTCCCCCAGTTCTCCTGCACATCTGAAATCCGGTGGCTACACTCAGTGTCCCTCACATGTGATCCATAAGCCACAAAGGCCCCTCTCTTCCCAGAGCTGACCCAGCCCCTTTGTAAAATGTTCCCCCTTTTCCCTCAGGCACACCCAGAGTATAGCTTGTGTCCCCTCCTGGAAGCCACTGGTGATGAGAAGCTGGTGAAAGAGTGATGGGCAGCCAGTGCCTCCCCAGGACATTTCACCCTTGCTCTTCCTCCTTCCACCCATCCCCACTTCCCTCCTCTTCAGTCTGCACTCCCCACACACCCATCCTCCCAGCATGCAGTTCCACAGAGCCAGAAAGGGGTGCTGGAATCAGGAGGACACAGGGAACCTTCTGCAAGGTGCAGCAGCTCCCCAGACATTCCAGGCCACACATCACCCCATCGTTAGCAAATAGAGAGCCACAGTGGGGCATGTAGGCAGGCCTCGGGCTCTGACTGCCCCTCAGTGCCCATGCTGTGGGCAGTGGATGCCCATAGCCTGCCCACTAAACCCAGAAACTACCAGTCCCCTATGAGGAAAGGCTCAGCACAGGCAGCTTCTGCGAGCAGAAGTGAATTGTTGGGTAGTGGACAGGCACTCGACAGCTATTTATACCCACCCTGGTCCTCTTCTAATCCTGAGCGCCAGAGCTGTTGCGTCAGAAGCCGCACAAGAAGATCCCAGCATGCCTGAGTCCCCTTGGCAAAGCTGCTGTCCCTGGCTCAGGCTCTCAAGTGGAGAGACGCCTACCGCCTCCTCATTCACACCCCAGGTCCCCCCACACATCCTCTAGTCTGGATGGGCTCTGCCCTTCCTCAGGGAAGAAAATGGCCCCGAGCGAGGAGAAGTTGGCCAGGACAGGTCAGGGAGAGATGTCCAGTTGGAGCCCGGGGAGCCTCAGGTCAGGATGCTTCGTTGCACCAGGTTCTCACTGACCCGTCTGGGCACCAGCCCCCATGTCTCTGCTTAGTTGGGGACATTTCCAAGGGCAGGAGTGAGCAGGCCGTGGTGGGCAAAGCTGGTGTCGATGCCAGGGAGCACTGTGAAACGCAGCATGCAGTCGGCGCAATTTGGAGGAAGAAGGAGGCTGGAGTGAAGGGCCTTTCCGTTTTCTTCCTGGGCTGCTTGGACTGTCCCGCCTTCTTGCTGGCTGGGTCTCAGGGTGGAGGCCGGCTGGGCTTTGTCCTCCCAGCCCGGAGCATGCAGCCTGCCCAGACGCCACAGTGTGGGACAAAGATTGGGAAGGGGAGATGATGTCCCTTCACTAGGTCTCTGTGTTGCAGACACTCATTTTGGAACAAGCTCGTGGAGGAGGATTTGGGTCAAGTGAGTGTGTGTGAGTGAGGAGCGCAAACGTTCTTGGAAACCAGAGCGGAGACAAGGAGGCTTCGGGAAGTGTTGCTGATGGTTCACGGTCGCTAAAGTGACGCAGGTCCCACCGCTGTCTGCCACGGGTGGCGGGGTGGGGGGCAGTTGCTCCTGCTGGCCTGCCGAGGAGCTGCTAGGACAGAAAGCTGAAAGAAGATAGCTCGGTGCCCTCGACCAGCAGAGAACTCAACAGAGGGGTGAAGGTCACCCGCAGGCCCAGCTGGCACCTGGCGGGGCTGACAGAAGCCATTTGCCACGACACATTCCAGTCCCAGGACGCGCAGGCTTCTTTCCCTGTTTGTGTCTTTTCTTTCTGGCGTTTGACAGATTTTCGGAGGGGAAGCCTCAAAATTGAGCAGGCCAGAGATGTCCTTACCAAATTGGAAAAGGCAGTGAAACTGCTCCTTACTGTAGCCAAAGAACCTTCTCACAGACTCCTCCAAGTGTTGAGAACATGGTGTTCCTCTTACTCTCTTCCAGGCAATAATGACACTATTGGTGACGAAATTCCATTTGTCTTTGTCTTTCCTTTCTGTCCTGACTTTTTTAAAATTACTTTCTTAATTGTATTTGTTTTAAAACTGCACTCATCTTGGAGAGGAATGGAGTAGTGACCCTAGGTGCTACCACTACGTGGAAGGCAGAGGCCTGGCAACATCGCACGTGAGCGGAGCGACAGCGAGCAGGTGGGCTTGGATGGCAGCGTTATCCCCTCTGCACCTCAGGACTCTTCATTTCTCATCTCCACACTGGACTCAGTCGAATCTCAGTCAGGCCACTGGAGAATGGAACGTGGCAAGGTGGGATTTAAATGCAAAAGAAACTTCCTGAAGGCTTGTGGCGCTGTGGCTTGCTCGGCAGCCCAACCTGTGGCAGCAGAGGTTTCTCGCGTCATCAGGGCAGCTTCCGGAAGGAGAGGGCCAGCACTAGGCCAGGCCTTGCCTTCAGACTCAGAGCTCGGAGAAGCGACCCCGGAGCACCCTGTCACAGAACCCCAGCACCGGGGCCTCCTGAGCCCCCACTCATCTCAGACCCTGCCCGACAACATTACACACATTGCCTCTTCGTTCAAACTAGCAGCACCCCTTAGGTAAGGGCAGCATTCGTTGACTACTTTTAATGCTGCAGGCGCCGTGCCAAGCCTCATCTCATGGTGCCATCACGATCACACACACACACCCCATTGGCAGCCGAGGCAGCTAACTCGGAGAAAGTGGCATAAAGAATATAGTGGTGGTCCAGAATTCCCAAGTCTAGTCACTTTTTGTTAATCAGGACTTTACTGAGGTGTGATTTTGTTTCCCTTTTTCTCATAGCAATGAATGGCCTCCTCTTTCTGGTAACCCCTTTAGCGACACTCCTGTTTGCCGCGTGCCAGACGCTGTGCTCAGAATTGCTCACTGGTTGTCTTATCTCGTTTCATCTTCACGTCAATCCTGTGAGACCGGCAGTGTCAGTCTCTGTACGGAAGGGACGTCTGGTGTGCGGGGCTTGGCAGCTCTCCCTTGCCGGCCGCTGAGGGAGCAGGGCTTGAGCCCGGGCCTGGCGGCAGTTGGCGGCTCGCATGTGTCAGCCTCGGTCGTCTCCTGTGTGTCTGTTGAAGAGAAAGGCTTTAAGGAGTGTCAGTCTGCAAAGCGCAAGCCTGCGTCAGATGCAGGCAGAGGGGCAGGATTAGTTTGACTTCTAAGAAAATCTCTGGGAATTTTTTTTGATTCCTAGAGTTCCTTTTAGATTTCTTTCCAGTGAACCAACTAGCTTTAGTGATGCTGCTATAACAAACTCTTAGGAGAGTGAAGGGGGAAGAAGTATTCTTTTCTTCTTTTAAAAAAAGTAATTTTTCTTGCTTATAGTTAATTCTAGAAAGGCAATACTAAAGGTATATATTTTTTTCAAAATGCTATTTTTTACTGCGCTTGATGGATGTCACGACGGCTCTGGTCTCTGATAGATCTCTGTTCAGCGCCAGTGGAACCGGGGCAGGTTCACACCAAATTTGTACATACCGTGTGTAGGTAGGTCGGTGTTCAGGAACTTTTTTCTTTCTGTTAAAAAAAAAAAAATGAAGAAGGAAGACAAGATGGCTTTTAGAAAGAGGAATACAATTAAATTTTCTTTCATGACAGATACGCTTCTCCAAGAAACAAAAAGCAACAATTGTATGAACGGAAAAATGAGCCAACGTTCAAGGAATTAAGGAAGAGGGCTCTCTGGCCCTGGTATGCGACTAATAGTAATACAGATGCATTTTCATTTTGGTTGAAAGGTGACAAGAAGTGAGAAATGCTTTAGGACTAAGATTTTTAATTTTCTAAAGAACCATGATCATGTGCTATGAAGTATCTGCTCAGTTGTTTGGGGTGGGTTTCTTGTTTCTTGTTTCTTGTTTGTTTTAGAAACTTTGTTGACTGGCCCTGGGCTTGTTTGCTTAAATTCTTAGGTAGTTTACACAAGTTCTAGAATCTTCTAGAACTCTGACTCCATTGGAAGCAAACCCAAGTAGTCAGAACTTGGTGTTGACAGGTATTCTGGAATTCTGACAGAACACCTAAGGATTTGTTAGAAGGTTTTAGATACATTATCTTACACAAACTGTGACCTAAAATGGCAATAATTACCTCAAATGTGGGCATTCATCCTGGTTTTAGCCTTTTTTGAAATCATGTAGCCAGCTAGATCTTGAGATTTAAAAGACTATGAATCCATGTGGGCTGAAAGTAACGATTAACACACACCCTGTTCATTGTTGCTTAAGTGAATTCTGACAGTAGTTCGTATTTACAAAAGAAACCAAGGGAAGGATGATGCTTTGCGTGTCGTAACCAGATGTGACGTCCCAGTGCACGTGCAGCATCTGTGTGACTGGCTGCTGTGAGACGCTGTAAGCCTTCTGAGATACCAAGAGTCTCGTTTTAAACAAGGAAACTGAGTCATGGACTATGGATACTTAAGCATAATCCTGGCTACATTTTATAGTGAAAGTGTTTTATAGTTTACATTTAAACTGGTACTTTTTAAAGAAAATTTCTGTTTATAACTGACATCTCCGAACCCCAGCGATTGCCCCTTCAGTGGCGCTGTGTCTCCCCAAGGCAGGTGTGTCCTGCCCGCGGTCCTGAGGCCAGTGTGTGCATTTCCCTCGTGACGTTGGTTTCCGGTGAGCTTGAGAGAATGCGAAGGGACGTCAGGATGGAGTGGGAAGGTCAGACCGAGCGGGGCAGAGGCGGGGCCTCGTGCCGTGTTGGATCCACACTTACTGCAGGCCTCTGGCGCCTTGGAAGAGGCAGCAAAACCTGAGCCCTGGCCCACTGATTTTGGTCTTGATTTGAGTATTTTACTTGTTCATAGATCCACTCGCTTCCACACACCAGCAGTAGAAGACACTGGGATTCACGTGGCCCCAGAGACCCAGCTGCTCCGTCTGGGCCCCTAGTGACATCCTGAGCAGTGTCACAAAGGAGGGCGGCACACCTCTGCGCCCATGTTCATCGGCTGGGGTCTCTGTCTCTCTGCTGCCTTGTGTTTACTCTCTCTCCTTGTAACAAAACCAGTGCAAAAGGACGTGTCTGCTTTTCACGCATGGTCAAGCTGAGACGTGAGGCCCGGTTCAGTGGGCATGAAAAGGGGGTTCGGCTCTGAGACCGTGCGAGCTGCGGAGCCCAGGGAGCGAGGGAAGGAGGGTGCTCCTGCGGTCCCCCGAGGCCCAGTGCAGAGCAGGACTTGTGATGATGAGCGCTTCAGGCGGGCTGGGAAATGCTGGTTTCCTTAAATCTTGTTCGGTTTGTATTTTCTCTTGTGCCGCCCCTGAACTGTGGCGGACCTGCTGTGACCTCAGGTGTGACCCATTCCTCTAGCAGATGTGACCTTGGAAACTGCAGAGCACCCGGCACCCGGGAACTCTGTTCACACCACACCTCGGCCTTCTCCCCTGGATGGTGGGCACAGCAGGGTCTTGTTTGGGTTTCTATGTTAGAATTGTTACTGTGGAGTACTCTTCTCTGGCCCTCTTAACCGTCCTCCCACCTTCGTGTGTGTGTGTGCGTGCGTGTGTGCACTTTTCCTTTGCACTAATTAACCAAATGAATTTTGTGTCATTGTTTTGGGGCGCACCTGTATTTTTAAAAATGAGAGGTATAGAAATTGGCTCTTTTTTATTATTTGAAAAGTATGTTTGAAAGAGGGCTCTGATGCTGCTCTCTTTAGTTCCCTTTCAACCAAGTCTCCAAATGAATCTCTCCTGGCACCCCCCAGCTTTCCTTGTCACTGTCCCCACAGCCACCTCTGCCTCCACCCTCTGCCCAGACAGCCCCCTGCCAGGCCCCCCTGACCTGCGGGGAGCTCAAGAGCCAGCCCACAAGGCCCTTGCCTGCTGTCTGAGCACCTGCTGGCTCCAGGGACCCTGGGTTGTGATTGTTAGTCGCCTGGCTCAGGGGAGGAGGAAGGACTTGGGAAGTGGAGAGTGACTGTGCCACCTCTGTGGCCTTTGTGGCTTCTGCAAGGGACTGGAGCACCCCCACCCGCCTCGCCCCCGGAAGGGGAAGGCGCTGTCCCAGAGGCTGCCGCCCCTTCCCTTGCCTTTGTGTCCCTGCTCATGTAAAGCTTTCTTGCATAGTTTCCCAGGGCACAATCATTTCTGGCCCCCAAAGCATCTCTTCGCCCTTCCCATGTGCATTTTTTTAACCAAATGAAGTAGACGAGAAAGGCACACTTTGGGCAGCAGAAGCCCTAGTTAGTAGAGTCACTGTGTAGATAGATGTTGATATATATGTCTGTGTATATATATATCAAACCAAATTCCCATAGGAGAAGTATAGCTTTATGGCTGAGGAGGAAGCGGAGCCCTCTAGAGGCCGGAGCCAGCCTTAGCCCACGCATCCCTGTTCCTTCACACGTGGGCCAGGCAGCCGGCCCTTGTCCCCCTACTGCAGTGGAGCTGGGGTCCCTGGGGGGCTACCGCTCTCTCTGGTCCCTGGTGTCAAGGGCACGGAGGAGCATGAGGGGGCAGCCAGTCAGGATGACTGGAATTTTCCATCCCATTTTTGCTTTGACCACACGAATCGAGCTGCAGCCTGATATTATATCACGTTTCCAAAAATGGTATCCATTAGGACGGAAAGAGAACGGATCTGTAGGAATGTTTACCTTCCAACTGCCCATGAATTCAGGACACTCACCAGAATGCCAGCGGGGAAGAGGAGGCCTGGTGCACAGGTCCCCAGTCCTAGGCACACAGCTCCCTCCCGAGGTCACCTCGCCCAGGCCTTTCTCTACCGGGTCATCTCAGCTCAATCTCAAGAACCCCGTGAAGCCCCGGCCCGTTGTGTTTTTCACTGTACGATTTCTGTAATAAAAAGTGTTAATCCATGTTAATCTGTGTGAAAATTATTGCGTGCAACAGTATTTTCTCGTGTACCTCTTTTCCCTCTGTGAATTGTCCCTCTCTTCTTTTTTATTTATAAATGTCTACTTTTTTTAAAGACAAACCAATGTGTTGTAGACCTCTATGTAACTATTCCTTAGTCTCATATTATAGGTATGTTATAAGAATGGGTATTTTACTTGGCTTTAGAATGTTTTACAAGAAAACTAATTCTTAACTGATCAAGTCCTTGCTACTAAAATGCTTGTGTTTTTTCATCATGATGTCGTGTGCTTCTAAATTAATAATCATTTTCGTTGTAGAAAAATGGAGTGAATTTATATTAGTCTTGGAAACTAATAATAGCATTGTAAATTTATGAGATGATTTTAACAGAAAAAATTATAGAAGAATATAGTTATTTTAATTGTAATATTACTAACTGTAGGGTGAGAAAGGGGGGTCCCGTTGTGGTGAACTATGTTATAGCTTGTTACAGTTTCTTTCGATCATTTTTTCGGTCTCTGAGGTGAAACGAGTAATTAAAATTTGTAAACTCACATATGCATATTGTATATGTGTAGAAATGTAACCACACTTCGTCTTGGAATTACATTAAACTGTTTGGAATCACTGTACTCTGCCTGGCACGTGTGTTTATCCTACAGCTGCGCGGGTCGGAAGGCTAAAGGGGCGACTGTGGCGAGAAACGTCTCCCAGAAGCCTGCGGGTCTTTGCAGGCCCTGCGCTCCGGGAAGTGTCCAGAGCCCGGCCACACGCCGCCGGGCAGGGCTGCGGTCCTCACCTGCCGGCTCCCGTGTGGCCGGGCTCTCCCCACCCCACCCTGCCTCTTCCAAACATTCATCCCCATCCTGCCCCCACTGTGCCCTCACTCTGTCCCCAGGCCCGAGGCACTGTGTCACCTGCTGTCCTGGGGCCTTGCGGGCGTCCGGCCTTCCCTGTCCACAGTGTCGGGCAGCCTCATCCCCTGCACCCATTGCCGCACAAAGCCTGAGACCCCGCATCCTCCTCTGACCATGGCGCCCATCTTCCTGGTGAGCTCTTTTTTTTCTAATTATAATAAAAGTCACCTTTCTGATGGTTTGAAGTATGTACTATAGGTGGGATTTAGGAACATCCTTGTGGTCATACAACCATCACCACTATCCATTTCTAAAACTTGCTTGTAATCCCAAACAGAAACCCCATGCCCACACATGGTAACTGCCCACCCCTACGTCCCTCAGCCCCTGGCTGCCACCATTCTGGGTTCCTCCTCTGAATGTGCCCCTACTAGATATTTCTCATAAGCAAATCATACAATATTTTCCCCTTGGTATCTGGCTTATTCAACTTAGCAAGATGTCTTTAAGGTTCATTCATGTATCTGCGGGGTAGCCTTCTTCAGAGTATTCCACCAGTGGATAGGCTCTGTTTACAGAAGCAAGCTTGGGCCGCTTACCACAACCTGCACCACCCTCATCAGAATGACCCAGAGATGGGGCTGGGGATTTAGCTCAGTGATTAGAGTGCTTGCCTTGCAAGCACTAGGGCCTGAGTTCGATCCCCGGCACCACAAAACAAACAAACAAACAAAAAAAAAAAAAAAAAAAAAAAGACCCAGAGACACCCCGACTGCCAACCAAGGCCTCAGCGCCACGTCCCTGGCCAAGCCCAGCCCCTGATGGGAGGCCTCACCACCCTTCCTCTCCGCCCCTCCTGCCCTGTTGCACCCCCAGGGCCAGTCACCCCCTGGGGACCTTCCCTCCTCCTACGTATCCCTCCTGAGTCACCTCCCCGAGAAGCTCACAGTAACCTTAGTTCTGGACCGTCGTGCACAACCCTGTCTGCGCCATGCCAGTAGAACTTCTTCCTCTGCCACGAAGCCAAAGAACCCTCGCAAGTCACATCCTGTCTTTTGTCTTTCTCAGGCCTCTCCTACAGTGCCAGGTAGAACCGGTGGTCCAGTAAATACTTGGGGGATGGCAAACTGCTCAGCCCTCTCCCCAGCCAAGCTACCTGTCCACCCTCGAAGTCCTGCATCTCCCAGAGCTCCGACAGTGTCAGCACAGCCCTGAGCTACCGAGGAGGCCGAGGCAAGAGGATTCCAAATTTAAGGCCAGCCTGGGCAAGTTAGCAAGTCCCTGTCTCCAAGTGAAAGAAAAGAACAAAGTGAGAAGAGAAGCAAAAGAGGAAGGAAGAGGGCTGGGACATGGCTCCGTGACAGATCACTGTACCTAAGTACAGCCAGTGCTTGGACTTGGGTTCAACTCCGCACAATCTTGACAGAACCGAAACTCTTTCTCCTCGGGCGTTGCACTCTTTTTATTAGGCCCACACCTCCAGGCGTGCCGGGCATGGGAGGGGCAGGGTGTAGCCCTCGGAGATTTTGTCACAGTAACAGAAAGCTAAAGCGTCACTGTCACCATCTCCCTAAAGCGTGCTCAATACTGGGGTGGCCACCCTGAGCAGACCAGATGCCAGGCACAACCTCCCAGCTGCACAACGCCTGCAGGGTGGCAAGGCCACGCCCTCGCCTGCTCCTAACAGCCGGCTATCAATGTGAGATTTTTTTTCAATTCTTTTTAATTTTAATTTATTTTATTAGTAAATGTTTGCAATTCACGCAGTTTACAGTTATTTTGGGGAGTGGTTACATGCACATACTGCAGCTTGTTTTATTTTCTAATCCCCTTCCCTTCCCCTCTGCCCTCCTCCTCCGATTCCCCCATCATCTTCTACCTACTTGTTGATATTATTTGTCTGTGCTTTTGTTATGGCCTTTGTTTACACTGACTGGAGTTTTTAGGATCCTGTACACGGCACATCTTTATTCCTCTCACTTCCCCTCCCTCTTCCTCATCCTTGTTTCCTTGGACCACTTCCCTATTAGATGAGATCTGTCCCCTTGTCCATTTCTATTCATCCTTTATCATTTTCTTTGCGTGTATTTTGCCTCGCTCAAATGAGAGATACCATATGGTATTTAAGCTTGTGTGTCTGATTTATTTCACTCAGTATTATATTTTCCAGGTGCATCCATTTTCCTACAAATGCCTCAAATTTATTGTTCTTTATAGCAGAGTAGTATTCCATTATATAGAGATAGCACATTTTGTTTATGCAATCGTCTGTTGATGGGTATTCAGGCTGCTTCCAGGATTTGGCTATTATGAATCGTGCTGCTATAAACATTGGTATGCAAGTATCACTGTAGTATGATAATTTAGGCTTCGGGGGGAAGATACCTAGTGGGGGAATAGCTGGATCGTATGGGATTTCTAATTTCAGTTCTTTGCAAAACCTCCATACTGATTTCCATTACGGTTGTGCTACTTTGCAACCCCACCAACAACACAGGAGGCTTCCTTCTTCCCCATAGCCACGCCAGCAGTTGTTCTTGTTTGATTTTCTAGTGATGGCCAGAATGTGGGTTCTTCACGTGGGAATCCGGCTTACGTCCTCGACCCTTTACCAGAATAGTTGAGCGTAGGCAGGTATTCAGTGCATACAGAGCAGAGCACACAGGAGCGTTGAGCATGCGGGCTTCAGCATCCTGTGAGTGCCCCGTTCAGTCTCTGCCTCCTGCTTGGCGTCAGAGAGGAAGCCTCAGACCTCTCCGTCCCCTCAACACCCACTTCCTCAGCAGTGCAAGCCGTGCACACCTCCTGCTGGGAAGGAGTGGGCTCCACGCAGCCCTAACACTCTGCCTTCATCTGGGGACAAAGACATCCCGTGCCAGCCGCAGCAGGGCCTCGTCTGTAGGGAAGAGACAGCCAGCAGGAGCAGGGGCCTTCCCCCAGCGCCTGAGATCAGCCATTCATTCTTTCATGCATTCATTTATTTACTTTTGGTTTGAGACAGGGTCTCACCATATAGCCCAGACTGGCCTTGAATCTCGGCAATCTTCCTGGCTCAGCTTCCTGAGTGTTGGGACTACAGGCATGTGCCACCACACTGGGCTGAGCTCAGCCATTTCTCAAGTGCTTGTCTCACACAAGCTGATCTGTAGAAGGCATGTAGTTCCTTCTATGGTGACACTTTACATTTGATTCCCTTCTAAAACAACACTAGACCTGGGTGCCCTTGTCCTGAGCCCCCTGGGCATCCCCCTTTATATTCTGTCTCAGTATTTCAGTTTTCTGGCAGTGGCTCTCGGAATCTTTATCCCTGGCAGGCTAATCCAGGGACTGGGGTGCTGGTGAGAGAACCCATTAGCTACTGAAGCAGCAAGGAAAAGTCCTCTCCCAGGGCACAGGGCGCAGACACTGAGGCAGTAAGAGAGAAGGCCTCGGGGTGAGCCAGTGCTGGGTGCGGGTCCAGGCTCTGTGGTGGTCCTGGGCTGTCTGGGAAATCCCTGGCCCCCCGCGGCTCCGCTCCGAGCTGCAGAACAGACGTCATATCGTGTGGCGAGGACTGGCTGGACGCTCCCGAGGCCCAAGACCGCACCCTCCTCTCCCCAAGCACACAGCTCGGTTTTACTTCCTGGCTTGCTTTGCAGAGCAGTACGGCCAGACCCGAGCCCACCTCCAACCCTCTCTCACAGTTATCCACGCTGTCCTCCCTCCGCTTCTGGCCAGATGCGGAAGACCCAGGGAAGGATTCCCAGACCCCAGAGACTGCTGGGCCGCTGGATGGAAGACACTGTCCTCCACCCCAAAAAAGCCACATGGGATGAAGCCACGAGAGAGCAAGAAACAAACCTTTTTATGATGAGTCTGCCACCAAGTTTTCAGCCTGCCTTTAAGATAGAAACTAGTTCCTGAAAGTAGAGGACTTCTGCAGCAAAATCTCAAACAAAATACATGGCACCGGCTTAGAAGTTAGGCAGAAAAATACAGATGACACCCCACTCTGTGCTTCAGTGAAAGACGGCTAACCCGCGATAACCAGAAAGCAGGATTCAGAAGACAAAAGAAATGTAAGAGTCACATCAGCAGAAACTAAAACTGGCAGCAGATGTGGGCGGTACACACCCATGATCCCAGCACTCCGGGAGCTGAGGCAGGAAGATCACAAGTTCAAGCCCAGCCTCGGGAACTTAGCAATTTAACCAGACCCTGTCTCAAAATAAAAAATAAGAAAAGGTCTGGGGATGTAGCTCAGAGCAAAAAAAAAAGCCAGACGCGACATTGGAAAAAAGGAAGTTGGATAACTTGAGAATTTGTTCTAGAACATAACTTTGAGGGGTGCAAAGAGATCAGAAGAAGGGCACTACGTTTCTGTAGCACCGCAGACACCTCCGGCTTGTCCTGTGATGCAGACGCTGTTCCTTCCCGTCTCCTGTTCTGAGTGCCGTCAGGCAGCGCTCATGGGCTGCTCAGGCTTCCGAGCCCACGCAGGGCACAGGCCTGGCAGGCCCAGGTGTGGGCAGGGAGGAGCAGGGCACAGGGACGAGGCTCTGAGGGGTGGCCGGCCTGTAAGACGGCGGAGCGAGGGATTCCGCCACACCCAGTGAGGAGCGTCAGAGAGCAAGGATATTCCTCATCCGCCCCCAAACTGGGGCCCCACGACGCCACGCAGTAGGACCTCAGAATGGCATAAGCCAGTGGCTTCTCGGTGGGAATCACTTTTGCAGTCTTCCTGTCCCTGACCGATTATGCACTAGGAGCGGGCTGGGAGATGGACAGATCATTCGTTCTTAAAATTCAAAAGAGCATTCAGATTTCCACTCCAAATTTTGCTATGAAAAGTGGCAGATGTTTGATCTGATTGTAACAGCAGGATAAATTATCAAAGTCATATTTTTAAAAATCCATCAGAGAAAAAAGGATACAAAGAACCCTTTCCTAGGTAAGAAAAGATTAACAGCCGCTCCATTGGCGCCAGGTCGGCAACGCCGAGCATCCACTCTGTGCAGGCCGCACAGAACCCCTGCCACCAGGGGACAGGAGTGTCACAGGGTGACAGCCAAAGATAGCACAGACCCTGGCCCTGGGGGCTGCACATCAAATGCTGGTAAAGAAGGCTGCCGTGTCCCCAGGGACCTGCAGGAGCGAAGGGCAGAAGTTGCTCTGGATGTGCCTGTCTTGGGCCACCGCTGTGGAAGCGTGCGAGGAAGATACTGAATGCCCTGACCACAGGCGTCCCTCC
This sequence comes from Hystrix cristata, assembly GCA_004026905.1. Lineage (NCBI taxonomy): Eukaryota > Metazoa > Chordata > Mammalia > Rodentia > Hystricidae > Hystrix > Hystrix cristata. Next base: position 19,786 of record PVJO010007220.1, on the reverse strand, counting down.
CGTCACTCCCTTCCCTCCTCGGAGCTGACCAGCCGGGCAGGGACACGCGTGCACGTGAGGCTGTTCCCAGTCATTTTATTGGATTTTATTATTTTATTTTGCAGTAGTGGAGACTGAACACAGAGTCTCTGTACTGAGCAACATCCCATTCTTTTTTAGTTCGAGACAGGGTCTTGCCAGTTGCCTGGCTAGGCTCGAACTTGGGATCCTCCTGCCTCAGCCTCCCAGGGAACCAGGCTTACTGGTGTTAACCAACCACCATCTGAACCCCTCTGTTTTGAGGTAGGTCATTGCTGACACATGGGCCTGGACATGACTAAGCATGGCAGGACTGACCACATTCTGGACCCCGGGTGCCTCGCTGTGCTCCCCAACACGTGCTGGGGACGAGGAGCCCCCCCAGTCCAGTGACATTTTGTTGTGCACCCAGGCCTGCCACTGGCTTCCCAGAAGGAGACAAATATGAAGCCACAGATGACCCCGCTCGATGAACTGTCCGGAGCATGCAGGACAGTTAACCAGACCTAGTCGTCAGTGTTGTCTGACAGCCAGGCTAGGCGAGGGACCTGGCGCCCTGAGCTCCCCTCTGACAAGGGGCCAGCACCCAGTGCACTCGCAGGTCCCCAGGCAGGTGATCTCGCCAGCCAGGGCCACCAGAAGGGGCGGCCATAGAGGCCCAGGCTCCACTGCCGTGCACCATGGGGCTCTCGGGGGCCTCTCCAGACCAACCGGGAGACTGGAAGAGGCCAGAAGGCCTCGTGAGCTCTTACCCAGCCCTGTGTGAGTGTCCAACTTCCACAGTGTTCGAGAACACTCTAGTGCTAAGCTGTGTGCTCCTTGAGGCATAAGGCCGAGGATCCCCGGGGCCTGGCGTGGTGGTGTCTGGCCCATCGCAGATTGGAAGACACATTTGTCATGTTGCGTTCAATAGTAATGAGGTGGGCTGGGGATTTAGCTCACGTGGTAGAGTGCTCACCTAGCAAGCACGAGGATCCCCAGCACCCAAAAAAATTTAAAAAACTAGTAATGAGGAGTCAGGGAGTGCCTGCCTGCAGTCTCTCTTGGTTTTTTCCATCCTTGGTTCCTGCACGCCACACCACCTGCCATGCCAAAGCCAGCACAGCTCCGTGCCAAGCCTGCTGGCTGTGTCCCCCTGCCTCTCCCCAAGCTGTGACCCTGAACAGACGTCATGGCTTCTCTGACATCAGTCATCTCTTTATTCCGTTAGTGACCAATACAACAGCACCACGGACACAGCAGGGGCCTGGCCAGGGACCCCGGAAGGCAGAGAGAGAGGACGTGGGGCCTCGGCCCTGAACCGGGCTAGTCGAGGTGAGGGGACGCCTGCCGCCTGCCCACCTGCCACCCCCGGCACTCCGGGGAGGGGCAAGCCTGCAGAGCCCACGACAGGGGACAGTCGGATGCCTGCCACTCACCAGCCTTCCCCGCAGCACCAGGGCCACAGTGAGCAGGGAGGGTTCCGGGAAGGGCTTGCGGGGCGGCTGAGGGATGCCGTTGGGAAGGGGCTGTGCGTGTGTGCGTACCTGTGTGAATGGGGGAAACATGGCCACGCTACTTAGCATATGGGATTCAGCTGCTGAGCCACAGGACCTGCCTGGGGACAGAGGAGCAATGGAGTCTGAGAGGGGACAGGACAGGGACAGGTCCTCCCTGCCTCTTCCCCCAGAGAGGCAGGCGGCTCCCATTGGAGGCTGGTCCCAGAGAAGATGCCTCCTCCACCCTGCCTGTTCCTGTCACGTGTAGGCCACTTTGCTGCACACCCAGGGCCGGGTCATCAGACACTCAGTCGACACCAGCCGGGTGGGCTCCACGAAGACGCACTCGCCTGGGCCCGAGATGGTGAATCTGTGACCAGGAGAGAAGAGATCAGGAGCTCAGGAAGGCACACGCAGCGATCACAGGTACCCCACAGACCCCGTGGCCTGTGCCCACCCCATCACCTCCCAAGATGGCCATCCCAGGGCACGGCCTCCCCCAGCCAGCTGCCTCCCTTGTCCCCCAGGGCCTCCTCCCGACGCCCCCACCTCTCCCCACCCTCCTGCCCTGCAGACACCACTCATCCTAGCCTTGTGGAGGCTGTGTCCGTCCCCACAGTCCCCAGGCAGCCAGCTCCGGAACAGGCTCCCAGCGGCCTGTTCCATGTGAGAGCTCAGTAGCTCATGCTGAATTAAAACAGCCATGTGGGCAAGGAGTGAACAGGAAAGACCCCAGTAACACTAGCCAGCTGGGACCATGTGGTCCCTGAAACCATGCACGGACCTGGGGTGTCCTGAAGAAACCTCAGTTATTTACCCCGATCTCACATCCCCGGCAGCCAGGATCCCACAAGCCATGGCATGAGAAGGCCGCTCGTGTGCCATCATCAGGCTGAACCCCGGGCCCAATCCTCTGAGGTTGTTCCTTTACAGGCACCCACTCCGGGGGTCCTTCAGCCTAAACTGCCCCCCACATCCCTAACCATCACTAACCTCACTGCCACAGCCACGCCCCTGCCACCATCGCCCCCGCATATGACAGCACCACCACACACCCCTCCATTGGAAGGTACTTGCTCTAGAATGCTCGTGGGCAACTGTACTCGGACCCCCTTTCTTCCACAGTGACGATACTTAGGTGGCACATGGCCGCCCAAACTGGGGGCTCCATCTCACATCCTCCCTCTCACCAGGCATGGTCATGTGACTGAGCTCTGGCCAATAGGGTGAGGCCATCTAGGGCACACCCTCCCTTCATCTTTCCCCTCTGGCCAGTAGGATTTGGAGGGCCGCACAGAGCAGTGTGCTGCACAGATGGAGTCAGGATAGAGGAAGCCTGGGCTTTTTCCCACGGCTCCGAGGGCTACGTGAGGCAGAGCACCAGAGCAGGCTGGATGTGTGAGGAGAGAGAACTAAAGCCATTTCCGTGAGCGGCTCTCAGCCACACCCTAGAGACTGGCATCTCTAGCTGGCAGGACAGTGAGCATTCCTTTTGGAGAGCTGGGTCCCGGGGTCAGGCCTTGCTTTACACGAGGCGGCCTCAGCTCACGTGTCTGGGTCAAATGGGTCCCCATTGACCCAGTGGAATTCATCCCCGACTCTGCGCAGGCCAATCCAGGGCTCCCTCCGCGTGAACTTGAACATGAATTCCTGCAAAATCAAAGAAGAGTGAGCTCGTGTGCCTCAAAGGCACCATCCTGACCGCTGCTCACACCACGATGAGCCTCAGCTTGGAAGACACGGTGTCAGGGTGCTCAGACCAGAGGGGGACGTCCCCCAGTGACCGGAAGTGAGGAGCCAGGGCACAGGGGCCTCTGCGGCCCAAGCTCCCCGCAGCCGCCCCCGAGAGCTTGCAAGGGCCCTGGCCCAGGAGTGTGCCTGTGTTGCCAGGAGGCCTGCGCAGCCCGGCCCCAAGCTCAGCAGCCCTGGGCGGTACAGGGTGGCGGGGCGAATCTCTGGACTCAGGCTGGTGGTCCAGCCTGCATCCTCCTGGGACTTGCTCTGCAAGACAGAGAAAGCCTGTGTAGCAGAGACAGGCAGAAGCAGGCTCTTAGACTCTGCCACTGTGGATCCCTCGGCACGGCGGCTCAGACCCACACTGGCCAGGATTCGTTCACTCTGTTTCTTTCACATTTCTACTGCTAAAACTGGCCAGGACATTAAATGAGAGATCATGCCCTGAATTGGATCAAAAGAAAATGCCGATTGGTTTTAATGTTACAAATTTTGTTTTTCGTTTTTGGTTTTTTTTCAGGGGATTGTTTGTTTTTTGAGACAGGGTCTCACTGTATAGTTTAGGCTGGCCTTGAACTCACTATGTAGCCCAGGCTGGCCTCGAACTCATGGTGATCCTCCTGCCTCAGCCTCCTGAGTGTTAGAATTACAGGAATTTGCCACCATGCCTGGCTATAATTGGTCATTCTTATACTTCAGAATGCAGAGTTGGGTTGCAGTATGTGGCCTTGACTGTGGAAGCAACCTGCCCAGGCCCCGAGGGATCTACCTGCACGCCTACGGCTGTGCGGTGCCTGGGTGGCCCCAGAGAGACGTGTCACAGGGAACACCATGTGCCTGGCGTGTGGCTCCTCCCACCCCAAGGTCCCCCTCACCAGCTCCTTCTGGCTCTGGATCACAGCCAGCGCGGCCTCGTGCGTGTGGCAGTATTGCCGGCCGGTGTTCCAGTCCCTCGGCTCCTCGGAGAAAAAGTAGCACTTCCTTCCATAGAGCAGCCAGTCCTCTGGGCAGGGCGCCTCGCACTTGATACAGCCCTTGGAGGCTGCGGGGAGGAGGCGGCTCGGCACCTGCCCCCGAGCGTCCCACCCTGCTTCCCACAGCCCCCGCCTGCCTCAATTCTGGTGCCCCAGACAGACGATGCGGAGGTCACAGTGCCTGCAGGTAAAGGATCAGGGACTAAATGTGTAACGAAAGGGAACTGGGGGCCTGGCAGGTTCGTCCGCACAGGGGAAGGGACAGCAGGTGAGCCTCTGGGTACCCCTCCCCACTCCCAGCCCTCCTAGGCATGGGACCCAGAATCTCAGACCGGGCAGGGACCTGGAGCTCACGCTAGCCAGGCGGCCTTGTCCACTGCTGCCGCTGGAAAGTACCAGCCTGTCCAGGACCCGTCTGCTGCGGCTCTGCCAGCGACACCAGTGACCGCGGTGCCGTCCCCCAGCCCATCAGTGCACAGGGCTCCTTGCTAAGCGGAGCTAAGCCTGCACTTAGACAGGATGGGCTTCCAAGCCAGCGGCCCAGTGCCCTGAGCAGGCGGCAGTCAGCCTTGAAATCCAAATGCAGAAACTTCTACTTCTCCTGCCCACGTTTACCTCCTTCACGTTGGCTCAGCATCTCCGTTCTTAAAGGCAACTCTCAACCTTGACTCCCCCCCACCCCGGTCACATGGAACTGTGTCTGTGGCTTGTGCGCATGCAGACTCCCTACACTTGTTTGTTTGTCTTCCTGCAAGTGACTGATTAAAATGCAGAGTGAGATGGAGGCAAGAACACGCCCTTGCTACTTGCAGACCTGCAGGGTCCTCCCCAGGGACCTGCAGCCGTGCGGACACCAATTAATCAGGGGACAGTCCCCGAGCAGTCCTGTTCAATTGGAGGTGAGGCCCCTGGAAGTGCTGACCATGATGTGAGTCTCCAAGACACTTGGCAGCGCTCGACTGACATCGTGGTGGCCCCGTCTCACGTTGCCCCACCTCCCTCCCGAGCAGAAGGGTGAGAAGAAAGCAACTTCACTCGTGGCGGTTATTCTAGGTAAGGTCAAGCCGGCCCCAGTGGCCGTGGTGTCCAGTTCTAAACGCTCCCACACCCGGTGCCGGTCACACGGGAGCCCTGGGTGGGGCCGACTGCCGGTGGACTCGCCCCCATTTTAAGAAGTCTGCCCTTGGTCTTACGTTGCTTCTCAAAGAGCAAAGACAGAGGCGCTTGAAATCTCTTGCAAATCCTGCAGCAGCCATAACACGCATTGACGTGAGTCCCCCGAGAGTAGCCAAGTTCCCTGTTCAGAGTTACAGCTGTCTTTTTTTATTTCTCAGACCTTTTCAGTCCCACAATTTATCATTCTGTGAAGTCCAAACTCTTTCCTCTGTTAAAAACAGTGTATAAGCTTCCGCTTGTTTGTGTTTCCTTTCTGTTCTGTTAATTCCCATAAATGTAAATATTAACAAAAATTTCATCTTTTCTCCTGTGCTCTGTTGTTTGAGTTAATTCGCATGCCCCCAGGTACATGATGTAAGAGTGTAGAGGGGTTTATTCCCCCCACACACACCCTCCACCCTGTCTGTGGGAAATCCTTCTTCTCCCAGTTCAGTGCATGTGCCTCCTGCTCTGGGAAGCCCCCAGCAGTAGTTCCTCTGTCACTGTGCCCACCCCTAGACAGAGGGGACACTAGCACACTCGCCTTTTTTAATTGCTAGCACTTGGTCCGAGTACTAACATGCAGCAGGGCTCAATAAATGTTTATTAATGTGATTTTTTTTTTCAGTACTGGGGATTGAACCCAGGGCCTTCATACTGAGCTACATCCCAGCCCATTTGTATTTTATTTTTTATTGTGAGACAGGGTCTCGCTAAGTTGCCAAGTTTCCCAGACTGGGCTTGAATGTATAATCCTCCTACCTCGGCCTCCTAGAGAGTAATGTGATATTTAAAGTCCCTTGCCCCAAACCATCTCCCACAAAAATCACCACCTGCCTGAACTGCACCAAGTTCGTCCTGAGCTGTCACAGCATTTATGAAGTAATGCCTGGATGCCCTCTCTACCTGCGCTGCTTACTAAAAGGACTCCTGTACGGCCCGTGTATGAAGGTATTATTTTAGGCTAAACTCTCACCAGCAGCCAGCGCTCTGTCTCAGCCCTGTTGTGTCCCCAGAGCTGCGGGGATGTGACAGCCTCTTTACCTCATGAGTGGCACTTGGGTCACAGTATGGGAACCTGGGACCAGAATCGCACATGCGCTGACCGGCACACTCACCCAGGATGCTCATCACCACCAGGATGGCGAACAGTAGGACCGCGATGGCCCCGAGCAGGAGCCGTGTGGTGGTATCTGTGGAGAGGAGAAAGGTATGTGTGTGGCTGCCCACCTGTGTGCCAACCTTGTGTTAGAACTTGACCCCTTTCCTGGCTTCACATTATGCCCTCACAAGGGCACCACAGTTTATTTATCCAGGTGCCTGCTGATGGCCGTGGGTTGCCCAACTTTGCTTCTGTGAGTCATGCACGTGGACCTCTCTGAGTCCCTGCATTCCCAGGTATGTGCCAGGAGGGGACTGCTGGACCATACAGGAGCTCTGTGCAGCTTCCTGAGAAGCTGCCAAACTGCTTTCCAGTGACTACAGCATTTTACATTTCCATTAGCAATGTGTGAGGGTTTGAATTTCTGCACATCCTCACGAACACTTGTTGACTTTTTTTCTTTCATTTTCTTCTTTTTTTTTTTTCTGCCATCTTAACTTTTGCTGTGTATTGTCTTGGCCTTTAGGAATTCAACATAAGAATTTTGGAAAGGAACTAGCATTCATCTGGAAGGGAAACAGTGTTCTTAAAGGAGTGGGCCCTAAAGTGCTCTGACCTGCTCCAATCTGGCTGGCTGCTCCCTAAACCTCACCACCACCCAGGTCTCTGCACCAGCAGCCTGAGGGTTTCTCTATTCTCTCCTGTGCTGGCTTCCAGCTGCTTCTCCCCGTTTCTTCCTCCGTCTTGGTTTACTCCTTCATGGTGCTGGAGCACATCTTCCAACAACCATCTCAGAAAAGGTATAGCAGAAGCACTGCTGTGTATCACCCAAGGAGCAACTCTTCCCCTCGTCTACATGCTGACTGTCCCCCTGGAGCTGTGAACTCAGGTCTGCCAGTATCGGTTGGAAGGAATTCCGCAGAATGTTAGAGGTTTAACTGCCTTCTAGCACCAGTGTTGCTCCTGAAAAGTCAACACAATTCCACCTCTAACGAATGTCCACCTCAGTAATTATTCCTCCTATGCAGTGGCCCATAATAGCTGGAGTTGAACAGTGCGGTTTACTTAGGTTTCTAAATGTGCGTGATACAGACTAATATTAGAAGAAACAAGTGAAAAACTCTGGCTCCTGAACCCAGACAAAGCTCCCATCATCCTCACGCCCGTGGCCCAAAAAAGACCTGCGGCTGACGTCTCTAAGTCATCAGGGGCACAGCCTGGCTAGCGTCATCCTGACTAGGAGAAACCATCAAATTGGAGCTTGGTAGTTTGTAAATCTGTAAGAGGCTTTGCCAAATGCGCATGTGTGGTTTTGATCAGGAAGTTGTGGGTTTCTGCCTAATCCAGAAACTTTCAACATTAAAAATTCAGAATTGGTGAGCACTGAAAAATCTATAGTCTGAGGTACACAGAATCACTCTGTCCCCTCTGCCTCACTCCGGCCACTTGGCCCGCTCCCACCACCCACGCTTGGAATATCTGCATCTCGAGCCCCACCGTGTCCCCGGCACCGAGGCCGGAGCTCTGGGTCACCTCTGCAGCCTCTGGCTTGAGCCTGTGGTGAAGCTGACGCTCAGTCCACAGGAGAGAGACGCGGCCATGGGAACTTTCTGTGTATAAGGCTACTGCCCGTCTAGGAAGTTTCGGGCCCTGACCCCCAGCTCGGCTCCCTGCCACACAAGGCCCCAACCACGAGAGGCAGCCAGGGTTTACACTGGAGGTGGCAGCTGTCTGAGCAAGGTGAGGGACAGAGCAAGTGCACAGTGAAGAGCAATCCGATTCCCTCCCTTGAGCCTGGCGCGAGGACATCCTTGGTCGCCCGGGAAAGGACAGGAGCTTTCAGGTCAGAGAGCCCAGGCAAACCTCAGGGGGGTTTCATGTTAGCGCCCGAGCTCTGCCAGCTGTGTCCTTGACTCTAGGGCTATAAAATAGCACTCGCCAGCCCCCCTCAAGGTGAAGATTAAAGAGGTAACTGAGGTGAAACCCAGAGCAGGTGCCTGGTAACTGTTCCATGCACGATGAGACCTGGGCTCATGTGCCCCTGGAGGCTCAGCTGGGTCAAGCCAAGAAGTGTCTAAGCCAGGCCTGGGGGTGCACGCCTGTGATCCCGACACTTGGGAGGCTGAGGCAGGAGGCTTGCTGCAGGTTCAAGGCCAGCCTGGGATATGCAGTGAGTTCAAGGCCAGCCTGAACTACATAGTGAGACCCTGTCCCCCAAAAAAGAAAGTGTCCCTGTCTCTCAAGACAGGTGCTAAGCAGAAGTTGCAAAACCCCGCCAGCTCCAGATCCCTCATCTGGTCAACACCATGTCAGCACGTGGATTCCAATTCAGGGAGGGGAGTGGACCCAAGATCAGTATCAACTGATGGTGAGTCACCCATGTCCTCGGGGCTCCCCTGCCACAATGCAGGGTGCCACATCTGGGAGCTGGGACAAGGGTCACCACAACAGAACTTACATCTGGGGCCTTGGTCAGTATGGCCTCCAGAGATAGAACTCTGACTGAGCAAATGAGGAAACTGAGGCTTAGACAAGTTTGGAAAGCTGCCAGGCATGGTGGTGGCAGGGTCTGGATCAAATTCGCCAGACACTGGCTCCTTGCACCCCTGCAGGATGGCTCAGCCCCTGGCTGGGATCCTATGAGGGCAGGATGTGCCCAGGGGCTAGGATGGAGCCATGGGGAACCCATGTAATGAGGCCAACATGGCGGCCCCAGAGAAGACTGTCCTAGCCCAGAGTTCCCCTCTCTGACCCCAAGGAGGACCCAGGGATGTTCAGGGGAGCAGTAGAGGGCAAGTCTCAACAGGAACACAGACTCCATATCTCAAGAGTCCTGTGGACAGGCCCAAAGGCCAGAGGCTGAGCACTGAGAGCCACAGGCTCCCAGGGCAGGGTTGCCCTGGGTGCACTGCGGGACACAGGTGGCCTGAGTCACAACCAGTCAGGGAGCCCCGCCAGGGCAGGTGGACAAGGCTGGACCACAGATAGATGCCACGCATGGGGTGGGCGGGACGGGTGCCCAGAGAGAGCCTCTGATCATTCTCCTCCCCAGGGTGGCTCCCCTCCAGCCCACAGCTGGGCTCAGCCAGTTGGCTGGGACCAAGGCCAGGTGGCAGGTGGAAGCGTCCACACGGTCCCCATACCTGGGCACAGCCGGCTTCATCCCCTCCTGACTGCTGGCCCACCCTCCTCGCTGCCTGGAGCTGGGCCCTACCCCGCCCCCAGTCAAGGGCAAATCCACCCTCTCAGCTCTCACCAGCCCCTAACCCTTGGCATGGCCCTCGGGGGGGGGGGGTCCTTCAGGCTCCTCTTCCCCACCAGGCCCCATCTCCACCTGGCTGGGCCAGCTCCAGGCGCAGCCCCTCCATTCTCCACGCCCCCGCACGGTCACCTACTGCAGGAAACCCTCCTTTCGGACACCTCGTCCTAGTTAATGCTGCCAGGTCCCTCTCCACCCTTGGACTCGGGGTCCCAAGAGCACCCCCAGGCAGCGAGCGCTCTCTCCTGTCCCCTCCAGCATCTCCGCAGCCCATAAAGTTTGCTGAACGAACTCACTCAGGAATTTGAAATCCGTCCCCACTGTGGTCGCTGCCCCCTGCTGAGCCGGACCTCCCTGAGCTGTCCCAAGGGCAGGTGGGACCGGATCGCGAGGAAGGGCCCTCGGGGATCCCTCCCCCCGGCCCCTTCCCCACCAGCCCCACCTCTGCCCGCAAAGGGCGCCCGGCTCGGCTCGTGACTGAGCCCAAAGCAGCCCCGCTGCACGTCCCCGTCCCGGGCGCAGGACGGACAGAGCTCTTCCCGGGGATCCGGGACTCCCGGGGTCGGCCCTCCACCCCGCAGCTGGTGGCGCCCGCGGGCCCTGGAGGAGTGGGCGCTGGGTCCCCGCCCCCCAAGGTGACCGCGGGCCGGCCGCTTACCCTCCAGGGCCGCCTTCCAGCTGGTGCTGCCCTCGTAGCCCGAGCCTGACCTCCGCAGCGGCCCCTCGGGTCCCCGGGCCTCAGCCTCGGCGGGCGAGCGCGGCCTGGGCGCCGCGGGCGCGGGGCGTGCGGCGGGAGGCGGTGGCCGGGTGCGCGCGGGGGGCTCACGGCCGGGGGCGCGGGGCGCGGGGGGTCCCCGGGCGGGCTCCGGGGCCGGCTCCATGCCGGGCGCCCCGCGCGCCCCCTGGCCGGCTCCGTGCGCGAGGCCGCGGCGCTGCAACCGGGCCCAGTCCCGTCCCGGCCCGGAGCCGCCGCAGGCTGCGCGCAGAGGGAGGCGGAGCGGAGGACGCGGGGACGCGGGGACAGACGGGTCCCCAGCCCGCCGCCAGCGCCGCCCGGATGCTGCAGAGCAGGCGCTGGTGACAGCTGTCACGGGCCAGGAGACCCGGCTGCCCTCTAGCTCCACCTCCCGGGAATGAAGTTCACTGCGCGCCGCGAGGAGGCCCAAGGAACCGGGAGGTGAAGCAAAGGAGGGCTTTCTTCTGAGCTCCTTGGAGGCGGAGCAGAGAGCTGGGAGCTGGGACTTGCCCCCAGATTCTTGATATATGAGAGAAACGTCCACGCATGATACTGGCAAGCAGCAAGGTCTAAGTGGACAACCGGAACAAGGTACAGATTGAACCTGCATTTATTGAGCATCTACTAGGCCCTGGTGACTAATGTTTGCTTTCGCTGACAACTTCCCAGTGCAGGCTCAGAATCTAAATTACAGGACTCGAAAGTACCGATCAAGGCCCCCAGGAAAGCTGTGCGGTGGGGGTGGCCGTGTCACTCCCAGCCCAGCATGCCCTCCCTGGCCTGTGTCGCCTGTCTTTCCTCTGCTGGCTTAGGTCACCTCTGGCTCCAACCCTGACCGCCTGGCCTGCCCCATCCCAATCCTACCCTCACTCCAGCTAAGTTTCTCAGTCCCTCCTTTCTCCCCACGTCCCACCGGCCCCCAACACTCAGGGAAAGGTCATCATCTTGTTGACAAGATTCTCTTAAGAATAGGAAACAGGAGACCTTTTGCAAATGGAAAGAGGACCAAGAGAAATGGGGGGGTGCTGAGAAGAATTAAAATGTGTCACATCCGGGTACCAAGTCCCCACGATGTACGCAATCACTGTGCACTGCAAATGCACTAATACACATTTTTATAAAGATTCTTCAGGAGTTTTTCTGGAAACTCCAGTGGCTTGCACTAAACGCCCACGGAGCACTTGTATCCACAAGGAGAGGAGGACGGATCGTGACGGGATCGCTGGGGTCCTCGCCTCTCACCACAGCAGCCCGGCGTCCTTGCTGGGTCCGCAGCACTATGGCCAGCAGAACAGGAGCAGGGCCTGACGGGAAGCCCGCGCTCGCGGCCTCACACTCCCGGCACAGGCGCCAGGCGGCGACGGAGACTCCACAGCAGGGAGAGCAGCGACCGCAATTTTAGGGAAGGGCAGACGTGAGGCAGTTTGGGACGAGGGAGCCCAAGAAGGAGGCTCTTGCCACCAATGAGGCGTGACCGGAAATGACGGTGAATGTTTGAAAAAATTTTAAACTTCCTACAGTGAAAGACACATTGCCATTAATCCCCCCGTGATGGCTGACTGAGTGTGTCAACTCGAGTAAGAGAAGCTCAGTTAACTTGGCTCGGCAATTCCACACCCGAGGGCGGCTGGTCGCCGGGCTGGTGCGAAGGGGAGAAGCAGAAGGGCGGATCTCCTTCGGGCTCTTCCGAGGCGCCTGCGCCTGCGCCTGCGCCTGCGCCGTGGACGTCATCTGGCTTCCGGCGCGGACTCCAGCCTCCCGTCGCAGACCCGTCGCCGACCCGTCACCCTCCTGCTACGGACTCGCGCCGGAAAGCGCCCCGACTGGATCCTGCGGGGCTCCCGTGCGCAGACAGACCTCCGCACTCCTCCACGGCCACTCTGTGGGCGGGCTTCGTGAGTGATCTAAAGTCTTACGTACTCCTATGTTTTGTATTATATGTTTCTCTACTGAATACTGATATGCTCCCTCGATACTCCCCCTTGCTTTGAACACACCATTTTTGCCACTTTCTTTTTTTGTTTTGTTTTGTTTTTTAGGTGTTTTGAGGCTCACTCTGTAGTTGAGGCTGGCCTTGAGCTCACTGTGTAGCCCAGGCTGCCCTCAGACTTGCAGTGATCCTCCTGCTTCAGCCTCCTCAGTGCTGGGATTACAGGCATGCGCCACCGTGGGCGGCTTTTTTTTTTTTTTCCCCACTTTCTAAAAGCAGTTCTGGAAGATGGAGCTCTGAAAAGAAAAAGTATCTTTAGTTGTATAGTTGGCACCGAACACATTCAAAACGCTTCCCTTTCATGGTCATTTTGACTTTGGGAAAGAACCAGAAGTTGCATGGTGCCAGATCCAGTGAATAAGGTGGAGGAGGACATACTGTATGGTTTTTATGAGCCTGCTTTTCCATTGGATGGCACTCAGCAACAGCATTCACCACATTTTTTATCACAATTCATAAAGACATTCACCAAAGAGGACTTCCAGAGCTGCTTCAGAAAGTGCCAAGAAGCCGGGTGTGGTGGCACACTCCTGTGATCCCAGCACTTCTGAGGCTGAGGCAGGAGGATTGCTGAGTTTGAGGCTAGCCTGGGCTACATAGTGAGTTCAAGGCCAGCCTGAACTGCTTAGCAAGACCCCCTCAACCCTGCCCCCTCAAAAGGACTGGGGATGTAGCTTCATGCTGGGTTCAACCCCAGTACCACAAAAAGAAAAAAAAAATCAGACTATTCTTACAAGAAGGAAAAAGACTTCAGGGCAAGGAAAACAACAAATATTTGTCATACAAAAGTGCTCTTCAAAAAACAAAGTGGTTGGGTATTTAGCCCAGTGGTTAGAGTGCTTGCCTAGCAAGCACAAGGCCCTGAGTTTGATCCCCAGCACACACACACAAAAAACCCTTCAGGGCTGGGGATTTAGCTCAGTGCTTGGAGTGTTTGCCTCGCAAGCATGAGGCCCTGAGTTCGATTCCCGGTACCAAAAAAAAAAAAAAAAAAAGCCAACAAGGTTTATCTGTGCATATGCTGACTGGGAGCAACTTCAAAGATAAATTTAAAAAAAAAAATTAAAAAAAATAAAAAAAAAATTAAAAAAATTTAAAAAAAAAGATAAATTTAGCGGGAGAAAAAACGATAAATTTAGGGGAAAACAGGATGATGCACAACTGTGTGGATAATGTGTGCCCATTTGTGTCTACCAAGAGATGTGTGTGTGTGTATGTGTATGCACATGATTATACAGGCATGGAGATTTTTGCAAGGATATAAAACAGTTGATAGTGTTTATCTCCACAGCATGGCACTGCAGGTGCGAGGTGGACTGAAGACACTGAGTTTAGTTTTCTATCCCTCTAAATGTTTAACGCACAATTTCACGCAACATCCGTGAACCCCCTTGCAGGTCCGTTGAGCACCGCTGTTAGAAGTTGTCCCTTGCAGGGATAGGAGACCACAAGTGTGTTGCCTCTGTGGGCTTGTTGCCTCTGTGGGCTTGGAGATGTTCAGTGAGGGGCAATTGGCCTGGGGCAGCAAGGCCCAGGTCCCCAAGCAGACTGTCGGGCTTGTGTGGTCAGCCTAGAGGCTGGGGCGACTTCCAAGGGAACGGGGAGCTTGGAACCCAGCTGGCGGCAACCAGGGCTGGGACTTCCCTCCTTTCCCAGAAACGGAGAGGGCAGGCCCTGGGTGGGCTGGATCTGGGGTCTGAGGGCCCTTGGAAGAGCAGCCCACTGAGACCACACTTGGTTACCTTGGCCCCAAAGCTGTCGCAGAAGTGCCTGATACTGCTGTGGCCAGACACACTTCCTGTTCGTCCCCTATGGGAGGCGATCACTGCTTACATCTAGCTGTTGTGTTTGGCATTGTGTCAGGTGTGGGGATGGCACCTGCTCCTGTGGGTGAAGGCGTCCTAGCATGCTGTGCGGGTGCCACGGCTGTCTGCCACAGCTGTACCCAAGGAGGTATACTAGACGTCCTCCAAAGCCTCCTGAGCTCATAGGCAGGGCTTTGGGAAGTGACTGGATTACTGGGCTTACAGCTGACTTGCTGTCAGGAGCTGGGGTCTCCTCCTGGAAGACGCGGTCTCCAGGGCGTGGCCTGGAGGGATTTGTCTCCCTCCCCAGCTCCTCCCTCTGCTAGCTGCTTTCCGTGCGCCCTGCTGTGAGTTGTGCTCCTCCACCAGGCCCCTCTGCCCTGCTGTTTCTCCTTCCCAGCCGACAACCATGGACTGAAACGTGAGGCAAAAAACACCCTTCTCCTTTCAAAGTTGTGAGTGTCTGCTGTTTTGTGCCAGTAACAAGAAAAGTGACAGTTTTTGTTCTTCCTTCTACAAATTCATTCGATAATTGTTAAAAATTGTTGAGGGTCCAGGGATTTAGCTCAGTGGTAGAGCACTTGTCTAGCAAGCACAAGGCCCGGAGTTCGATCCCCAGCACCCCCCCAAAAAAAAAAAAAAATTTTGAGCATCAGCCATTCCCCAGCCCTGTGCTTGGCCCTGGGATTTGGAGGGGCTGAATACCCAGTGTGGGCCTCAGCGGGGTTTTCCTGGTGGCCTCTCCTCTTTGGAATATTCTTGTCCAGAGGCCCCCGGGCCTCTGTCGTCACAAGAGAGAGGGGAACTGTGTTAGCATTTCCTGACAGAACCAAAATCTCCA
Organism: Hystrix cristata; assembly: GCA_004026905.1. Lineage (NCBI taxonomy): Eukaryota > Metazoa > Chordata > Mammalia > Rodentia > Hystricidae > Hystrix > Hystrix cristata. Next base: position 4,694 of record PVJO010007220.1, on the reverse strand, counting down.
GTCAGGAAGAAGATCCTCGCGGAAAGATTAGCTTCTGGCTGCGAGATGACTTGGGTGCTGACCCTGGCAGGACCTGCTGCGGGGCGCTAGCTCCTCCCTGGAGGGTTGCAGGACGCCGTCGGCCAAAGCACAGCAGCAAAACCCCGCAGCTGAAGTCATCTGTCGATTCTGAAAGACTGAGATGAACATAGATTATCTTATTATGAAACTAATGCATAAACAAGCTGACTTCATGTGAACAGCATAGATTTTTAAAATAACTTTTCTTTAGAATTTCTTTTGAAAGTGCTTCAAGGCACTGTTTTAATTTTTATTTTTATTTTATTAGTTCATGTCTGCAAGACACGAAGTTCCCATTCATCTTGGGGAGTGGGTGCATGCGCATAACACAGCTTCTTTCTTTTTTTAACTCCTTTCTCCTTCCTACCCTCCCTCTGTCCATCTCTAAGTCGCCATCCCCATTTTCACTCAAGTTGTTTTTTGGGTTTTTTTTGTTTTTGTTTTTTTGTTTTGGTGCTAGAGATCGAACCCAGGGCCTTGCGGTTGCTAGGCAAGCTCCCTATCCCTTGAACTAAACCGCCAACCCCTCAAGTTGTTGTTATTATTCCTGGTTCATGTTTATGACAGATAATGTTTACATTCCTTGTGGGTATTTGGTACCTGTGTATGATGTGTCTTTAATCTTCTCACTTCTCCATGCTCGGTCTTCTGGACCATTTCCTGGTCTCTCAGTCCTGGACCTTTTCCCATTTGTAACATTTCTATCCCTTTGTTTCCTTCTGTGTGCTCTTTATTTTGCTTTTCATACTTTATGCAAATGAGAGATACCTTAAGGTATTTAAGCTTGTGTCTGATTCATTTCACTCAACATTGTATTTTCCAGGTGCATTCATGTTCCTACAAATGTGTCTAATTTATCCTTCTTTATAGCTGAGTAATGTTCCATTATGTATCTTTATCCACTTGTCTGTTGAAGGGTACACAGACCACTTCCAGAATTTGGGAATTGTTGTGCTGCTATAAACATGTGCATGTATGTATTGCTGTATTACAATGTCTTTAGCTCTTTGGGGAAGATACCCAGTAGAGGGATAACCGGGTCATATGAAATTTCTAATTTTACTTTTTTGAGAAATCTCCATACTGATTTCCATAATGGTTGTACTAGTTTGTATTCCCACCGACAGTGTGGAAGGGTTCCTTTTGCACCGCAGCCTCACCAGCATTTGTTATTCTTTGACTTTTTGATGACAGCCATTCCTTCTGGTGTGAGGTGAAATCTTAGCATTGTTTTACTTTGTGTTTCTCTAAAGGCCAGATGTGTTGAGCATTTTTTCGTGTGTTTGTTGGCCTTTTGTACTTCTTCTGAGAAGTGTCTGTTGATTTCAGTTGCCCATTTCTTGATCCAGTCTTTGATTTTGGGTGATCTAATTTTTTGAGTGCTTTGTATTCTAGATATTAGTCCTCTGTTTGAGGGGTAGCTGGCAGAAAAAGTTCTTACCTATGAACTTTTTTTACAAAAGCGAAATTACTTATACGTTCTGCAACTTGCTTATTTTTATTTTTATTGATTCACTTATTGAGATAGTGGAGGATTGTACCCAGAGAGCACTAAGCTACATCCCCAGCCCATTTTTATTTTTTATTTAGTGAGGACCATCCCCAGCTGGCCTTGAACTTGCAATCCTCCTGTCTCAGCCTGCCAAGTACATGGCGGGGATTACCAGTGTGCACCACCGTGCACGGCTTACAGCCTTCTCTTGTGTCTCTTCACTTCACTCTCTCACGTTCCCGCAGACTCCACAGCAGGACCCTGACCCAGCGAGCATCCCTTCCCGCTCTCCTCTCTGCAGACCTGCGAGTAGGCAGCCACCACAGGTGGAATGGGCCGGGAGGTCTGGGAATGGCCGGGCTGGGCTTCCAGATGAGGAACACTGTGAGAGGACATTCTGCAGACCTCAGAGGCACGAATAGTACAGCGCTCCTGATCTGTGGGGACTGGACAGGCTCCTGCGGGTGCACTTTTTGATGTTGGGCTGTCCTGCTCAGAAATGTTCCAGCCCCTCTTCTATTATTCGGACAGGAAATCTACAGTAAAGGACCCCTGGCCAAGCGTCCCCCCGGCCCCAATGATAGGAACTCATGTAGGCCTCCGATGGTGGCATCAAGATTAGTCATGGACTAATCCTGTAGTCCCAATGCTTGGGAGGCCGAGGCAGGAGGATTGCTGTGAGTTCAAGACCAGCCTAGTGAGAACCTGTCTCAAGCAATCCAGGAGGTTGGAGATTTAGCTCAGTAGTAGAGCGCTTGCCCCAGAAGTGCAAGGCCCTAAATTCAATCCCCAGCACCGCCCTCCAAAAAAATCCAAAGCATAACAAAACCACGTTCCTCAGAGTTCCGCGCGTAGAAGGTTGGGGCCCCGGCGCGTGGCGCCACCTAGTGGCCTGTGGTGGGACCTCGTAAGTGGGGGCGGGGGCGGGGCGCCTCCTGGGACAGTCTCGGGTGTTCCGCGCGGCCGCAGGGCCAACCCGTGCAGGGTGGCTGCTGTCACAGGTGCACGACGCTCAGTAATCACCCGTTCGTTCCTCTGCGCTTTCCCTGTGCTGGCTCCAGCCCGTAATCACCCACCGGCGCCGCCGTGCCCAGAGCCAGCACGGGGTGAATTTACGTCGAGCTTTCAAACTCAAGTGGCGCTGTCATCATCATCATCATCATCATCACCCAGTTTAATTTTGGTTCGTTGTTTGAGACAGCTGGGCTTCAACTCACTGCGTAGTCCAGGCTGGCCTCGACCTCGCAGTGATCCTCCTGCCTCAGCCTCCCGAGGGCTGGGCTTACAGGCGTGCGCCACGACCCCCGGCTCTCGATTTCATTATTATCCCGTCTCACGGGCGGGGAGCACGCAGGGCTCCTGCGGTTCGGACCGCCCCCCGCCGGGACAGGGGTGCCCTGCAGAGCCGCCCAGCCCGCCTTCAGCGCCCGGGACCCCGACCCGGTGCGCGTTCGCCCTCTAGTGGCCGTGAACGCGCACGACTGTGCTCCGGCGGCTCCGCGGGCGACCTCGGGTCTCCGTCCCCCAGCAGGACCGGGAGCCCACGGGCTGTGCCTGCCTCGGGGGGCCCCGCGCCCCTGATTTTCAGAGACACAGAGGGGCGTCTGCCGCCCTTGGGGGCTCTCGGGCCAGGCAGAGTCCCTCCGAGGTGCCCTGGGGAATCCGGGGCCTCCAGGCCTTGGTGTTGACACGCGGGTGACGCCTCGGCTGTCACAAGGGCGGGTCCACCTGTTCGTGTGCGAGGGCCGCTGAGCTCGCTGCCGCGCTGGCGCCAGCCTGGAGATGGCAGCCTCGCGGCTCCGGCGCCTGGAGGTCTGGGGGCCGGCTGTCCCGTGTGGCCGCTGGCCATCTTCGGGGCCCCTTGTCCTGCGCGGCCGTCCCCCTTTGTAAGGGCCCCGCCTCGGTCGATGATCGCTACCCTGACAGCCCCACTCCCTGCACCTTAAAGACGCGATTTTAGCTCGCAGGTAGAGGAGCGGCAGGTAGGGCTTCGGCTTGTGAATCGGGTGTGGGGAGACACAGTTCACCTCCTAACAGTGAGACCCCCGGGCAAGATGGCACTAAACGCTCGTCGTCTTCCCTTCGCCACGGCCATGAGAGAGAGCTGCAGGGAGCACATGTTCGGCCCATCGGACCTGTAAGAACACTTTTCTTCCTGAACTGGGTTTGGACCGTGACCTGCCTGACCCCCGGGAGCCGAGAAAATCTCTAAGACACCTGAACAGGCAGAGAGTCCTTTATTAATGCGTCCGCAGGCCAGCAGGGAGAGGAGATTTTTGAGTTATTTTGGTGAGAGACACAGGTCCGTGCAGCTGGGGCTAACTTGGTTGGTGTGAGCCGCGGCAGCCCTGTGCAGGCCGCCCCTTCACCTTTTAATGAGGACTTTCATTAACCGTCATTACGAAGATCTCCTTAAAATTAACAATTGCTTATGTATCTGTTTTCATCCATGTATCCTGCTGGCAGAAATGTCATAGTTCTAGCTCAAAATCACAGTGTTTAGTTCTCGAGTAGCAGTCAGCTCGTGCTAAGAGGGGTGTTCGGGTCCCGCGGAAGATAAGCCACCCGTGTCTCAGTTCGGGGCTCTGATGAGACGTGGAAAACAGCCCCCCAAGGTCTGTGAAAACTTTTCTGGCAAAAATGCAGGGGACCCGGAAGCCGGCTGAGGGCTTCCACCTGGGTGTGACCCCCTAAAACCGGAAGTACAGGAGATGCATCTGCACGGTACTAGGGAGGCCATTTCCAGTCTTCATTTTCATTGGGGTCTCACAGAAATCTGTACCCAAACGAATCAGAAACTCCTACCCTAAAGCCCACTATTTTTTGTGGGAGTGGGGATGCTGGGGATTGAACTCAGGGCCTTACACTTGCTAGGCAAGTGCTCTACCATTTGAGCTAAACACCCAACCCTTCCCCAAAGTCTTTATGAGAAAAACTAAACTCAGTTTCCCTAAAGTATAGAAAAGTTATCCTGAAACTGGAATTAGTAGCCATGAGAGCAAGACCTTTAAGCTTGACACTGGTTGACCTCCCAAACTGTGCCTTTGAAATCCTTGTCCCTCTGTGGATTTATACTTTCGAAAGGGGTGTAGGTCGTGGTCCCCGTGGCCTGCTCCCTGGAGTGTCTGCTCCGTCAGTGAGA